>PVJI01017541.1:0-35427 GCA_004026765.1 Micronycteris hirsuta
AGGCTGGGGTGCCCTTGCCGATCCTCCGCCCGGCTGCAAACCCCAGGCTTGCCCGGGAAAGCCAAGGGCTTCCTTCCTCAGGCCCCCAAACCTCCTCCTTTCTGAATCAAAAAGCCAATGCACCTGGAAAAGATACCCCCACAGCCAAGGATCACCCTGAGACAAGACTTAACTTTACAGGCGCTGAAGTTACCTGCCTCACGGGGCCTGGGGGACCTCATTGTTCCCTTGCAAGCCCCAATGAGACCCACCTGTCCACAAAAAAAAAAAAAAAAAAAAAAAAAAAAAAAAAAAAAAAAAGAGAGGAAAAAAAAAGAAAAAAAAAAAAAAACCCAGCTGGCTCTCTCTCTGAGGCTAGATTTCGACAAAGACATTTGTTCTATTTGGGGCAGGTCTTCCCAAAGGGACCGGTTGAAAGCGGGGGTCGCAGGGTCTCCCCTTTCCCAAAGCCCCCTGCGCCGCCCGGAGCCAGCCGCGTGGGAAGGGGTGAGGAGATTGTGTTTCCCGCGCGGGGCCTGCGCTTTGTGGGCAGACGTCCCCGGGGAGGCCGGCGGAGCCGGGCCCCTCCCGCCGCCGCGCGCTCTCTCCACGTTCTCTGCTTTCACCCGCTGCGGCCGACTCGGCGCGCAGCCACCGCGGTGACCTCGATTGGGGCGCAGTAAGAAAACCTCCTGCCAGCCTGCAGAGAGCCACGCGCGCCGAGGGAGACATTCAGGGGACACGGCGCTCAGGCCGGTGTCCCTGCTGCGTGCGGCGGGGTGCCCCAGGCGAGAACCGAACGCCACATCGACCCTGCACCGGCGGAGACCCGCGCTCCCTGCGCGCCTCCCTCACCCAGAAAACGCAAGGCTGCTGACCTCCCCTGCGGGGGAAAGGGTCCAACGGGTGTGGAAAATTCCTCCTTCGCGCGCGGAGCTCACCAAGGGGAAACCTGAACCGCCATAAATAAGGCAGAAGCCCTTGGCAACGTCGGGGGAGCCCAGGGAGTGGATTCAGGGGCGCAAAGCCGTGTGGCCCTCGCTGCGCTGTCCGCCCACACTTTGCTGCTCTGCGTCATCCCAGAACCAAAGTGCATCGTTGCTGGCAGCTCTCACCAAGGGCCTGGTGGGTCTTTCGAAGAATTTGGTGATTTCAGCTCGGCTTCGTGCTGGGGGACCCATGTTGCTTGAAATCCTCGCTGTCCCGTTCTGCATTCCACAGAATCTTTATCTTTTTATAATGTGGGCGTTTGGAGGTGCAGTTTTGAGGTTTGACGCTATGCAACAATGTTTTTTTTTACATCTTCAATCCAATTAGAATATATTTAAACAGCACGAGTCTGTTGACTACGATTATAATAATATATTTAAAGTGCCCATGATAGTGATTTGATAGAGGTATACATTCTGGAAAGATGACCGTCAGCAAGCTATTCCACGCATCCATCCCCTTTATGTATTCCTCCTGTTCCTTTATTTTGGTGAGAACATTTAAGTTCTACTCTCTTACTAAATGGTGATTATGTCACATGGAATTATGGAGTATAACAGTTCCTTTAAAAAGAAATCACAAAGAGCCCTGGGTGGTGTGGCTCAGTGGATTGAGCTGCAGACTATAAAGCAGAGGGTCGCTGGTTCGATTCCCAGTCAGAACACACGCCTGGGTTGCAGGCCAGGTCCCCAGTAGGGGGCGCATGAGAGGCAACCACCCATTGATGTTTCTCTCCCTCTATTTCTCCATCCCTTCCCCTCTCTCTAAATATAAATAAATAAGATATGAAACAACAAAATTCCAGCTGTGACCATCCCCCAAACTGCAAGAGGCAAGATGAGCCTGTGGCTCCCCGGGGTCTCCGTCAGCGGCAGCCAGCCAGGTGGTCTGTCACATACTCAGGCATCAGGGAAAAAATTCCGATAATGGGTCCCCATGACCCCCTTTTGCAGACAGAAGTCCAAAAGTCGGCTCCCTTTTAAGAGAATGGCAACTCATCCCCGGGCACTTGGGGGCACCCCTTGTCCCCGCAAAGGTACCTCTTCCGCGGGGTCTTGGCTGTGAGTGGCCGCCCCACCCCAGGACCCGTCAGGAAGGACTCACATCGCGTGTGCTGGAGAGAGGGTGCCAGACAGGCTTTGCCACTTTCTCAGCATGGCCGGATGCATCTAAGGATGCTGACCCTTTCCAAGGGGCGTGTCCACGTCAAGGCCACGGCGCAGAGCACGCTGGAACTTCCACACTTGTGCATGGGGTGACCACGGTTGCCAGCAGGGGCCATGCTGATGGCAGAACGCAGACGGGCCCCGAGCGGTCCAGACGGATGCTTTCTGGGAACGAGAGTCAGCGCCTCCGACCACGGTGCCGAGATGAAACGAGGCTTCCCGAGAAGGTCTCCCTGGTCTTCTCGTCTTTACGCCAGAGGGAGGACGGTCCCGAGGAAAAGTCCACAGCCACCGAGTCATGTCCTCAGCGGGGACGGGTTGCAGAGTCTTGCCAGCTTCCTGCTGTTCCCGTACGCACTCGCTCCCTGATAATATCGACTATAATACTTTAATGACAACAAAAAAGACATTCAGAGGACAGAGTATGGCTCCTACCTCAATCCTGGAAAGAACTGAAAAGTAACCGGCAAGTGTCCACACATGTCCGTAGCATTTATTCGCAGTACTCAAGCGGCGAAAACAACCCAAGTGCCCGTCGGTGGGTGAATGCACGAACAGAATGGGGTCCATCCATACCGTGGAATATTATTCAGCCATGAAAAAGGACTGAAGAACTAACTCAAGCCACATCCCCAGCCAAGCCACCAGCTTCCACTCGACACCCACTCTCCAGGCCATGCATGGGCCATCCTGGGACTCAGTTCTCTGCCACGCTCCATGTGTCCCCACCTATACCCCAAGGAACACCCCGCATGGCCCTTGCTACATCTTAAAAAAAGTCTTCTGCACATGACCAGGGCATCCATAGGCAGAGCTCTTTGTCACGTCTTTTCTCTTTACCTGACTGACGCACACCTGTCTCCT
This sequence comes from Micronycteris hirsuta, assembly GCA_004026765.1. NCBI lineage: Eukaryota > Metazoa > Chordata > Mammalia > Chiroptera > Phyllostomidae > Micronycteris > Micronycteris hirsuta. Next base: position 3,000 of record PVJI01017541.1, read on the forward strand.
GGGAGACAGTTGCCTTGACTTCCAAGTCTGTTTACCCAATTCCCAGTGGCTTCACCGGCGGTCGGAGAGGCGTCTCTTCCAAGAATGAAAGAAACAGAACAAGATGCCTCACACATCCCCGGAACACCCCACAGAAGCCTCATGGGTCCAGCAAAGACAGCCGCCACGATCCTGTGCACTTGCCTCAAACCCTTGGCTGCTATCTTCTCCTTTGCCTTGGAAATATCTTTTTCCATCTAGGTGGGGCTGAGGTGGATTTTATGTGAATTCTACTGTTTATGTTTTAACTCCGCTACCCCTGTTCTTTCTTATAAGGTTCTCTCTGGACAGGGTTCTCTCTGAATGTATTGCCCAGTTTTTGCCGTGTGCCCTGAAGTTTGACCCATTCCAAAGTATATCAGCCTGGCCCGGTAGCTCAGTTGGTTACGAAGCTGGAAAAGACACCAGCTTTGGGGCTGCCTGTCACTACCAAACCCAATAAGCAATGACAGCGATTGAATCTTTATGGGCGCTTTATTCAGACGGCCGGCGATCTGAGAAGATGGTGGGTTCATACCCTAACAGACCATCTTGTATTTTCATTCCAGGCCAACATTTCTATACGAGGGAATAGACAAGGTGCAGTGAGGGGTTTTGAAGTTCAGAGAGGAGTTCATTGTATTTTAAAGAAAACAAGTCCAGCATTCTCGCCCTGGGCGGTGGTCTTTAGCTGTGTCCTGCGCGGTGGGCATCTCACCCTGGAGGACAAGGCTCAGGTACCACCTTGAACGGCTTGTGCAGCCCTCAAGGAACAAAGGTGGAGTTACTTGTGGTCTCCTGGACTCAGGGTGGATCACCCCTTCAGTTCCTGGAACAAAACCGTTTACATGCATTGATTACTAAGCTTATTAGCTCTTCCTTACACTAAAATGTTCCCACTCTTCAGTCCCCTATCAGTGAATCAGTGAGAGAGTCTTCCCAATACACCAAAGTTGTGGGTTCGATCCCCGGTCGGGCCATATACACAAAGCAACTAATGAATGCATCAATATGTGGCAAAATAAATCTCTCTCTCTCTCTCCCCTTCATCTCTCTAAACTGAATAAATAAAATTTTTAAAATTATTTTACAAGCATATCAAGGCTGCTGAAGGAAGGCCGCGGGGCAAGGGAAGGGAAGCTGCTTGAGCTGTGCCAGCCGATGTGAAGAAGAACGCAAAGCTGCCTGCAGACCATGGGCGTGGGCGGACTGCCTATGATCTGAAGCCTAATCTTATTTTCAGGTGACTGTCTGCATAGATTAAGGACGGAAACCACAGGGTCCACCCGCGCGCCAGGAGCTTTGTAAGCACGCATGAGCAGAAGCCCTGTGGAGGTCTTTCGCCAAAGCTCCTGAAGGCGGACCGCATTTACGCTCTCCCCGTCCTGCCTCTTGGACATGATGACCAGGGCTGGGGGGCACCTCCTTGAACCCTGAGTTGAGAGGACGGGATTTCAGAGTGCAGGCGAGTGGAAGAGAAGGAGGAGAGTATCCTGGTCCCTGATAAGAACATAATTGCCGCAGAGGCCTTCGCCGGCCTCCTTCAGAGTTTACGCAAAACAACCGTCTGCCTTGTGGAAGCTCAACGGCTCTTATTTTATAGGCAGCCGACACCCAGCCTCAACTGGAGAGATGGAGGTGTCCCCTTCTCTGAGTTTTTTGGGGACTTCTTTTTTTAAATTGCTTTTAGAGAGAGAGGAAGGAAGAGAGAGAGAGAGACTTCAATATGAGAGAGAAACATCAGTAAGTTATGTCCCATCTGTACCAGCCTGGGGGGGCTGAACCTGCAACCTAGGTACGTGCCCTGACCAGGGATCGAACCCGCAAACTTCTGGCGTACAGGACAATGCTCCAACCCACTGAACCACGCAGCCAGGGCTTCGCTGACTTCTTATAAGCAGGAAGAACAGATAGGGAGATTAACAATAAACCGTCTCAGTGGGAAATCCAAACACAATGCATAGATTATTTCATCTAAAACCTGTGTCTAAGTAATGCTTTGCCGTCCACACACATCCCTGTTTTCCAGCTGACCAGCAAGAAAACCGAAGCCGTGACTTACTTAACGCTACGTAATTGTAGAGACAGCTCTCTCTCAGCAATTACTCAGATGCCCTGCACTGAAGCCCTGTTTGATGTATCGCAGCTTCTTCCTGGGAGAAATGTAATTTCGGCCGCATTGGCAAGGAAAGCCCATGTCCAGAGAAATGCTTTCTCATCCATTTAGTGGGGTCCAGCCCCCTGCAGCAATGGGGGAAGGCGGCACAGACGAGGAGGTCCTGAAAGGGAACAGGATAATAAATTGAATTTTCTTTACAGGAGCATTTTATTGATTTTGCGCCTCCTGGAAACATCCTGAGCCCAATGCAGGAAGAGGGTTGCGGGAGACTTTCAGGAAAGCACCCCGGTAGTTCTGAAATGGGGCTGCTTCTCCGGAACCATGCCTGCTCAGATTCGAAGGAGAACCCAGGTCTCCTTTCTAGAAGCGTGTGTTAGGGCAAGAAGCCTCCATGTGGTTTTCTTGAGAACAAAACAATCTACCTTCCCACTCACCGTGGACGCGGAAAAGTGAAGCCGCACCTTGCCGGTGTCATTGCTGGGACTTTGCAGTTCCTTCATCTTTACAAATCCCTTCCAGGCAAGTCACTGGATGGCCCAGACACGCTTTTGATTGCTTGGTGCAGCAACTGCCCAAAAGACTCACCCACCCATGCAAGGAAAGTATTCACCCACACTTTGCTCGCACTAAGATCCTTTGGACCCCCTGCCCATCAAAACCCCCGTGGCTGTTCCCACCCGTCGGGGACCATTGGAACTTGATCATCACTCCTGTTCAGTCTACTCACAGAAAGACCAGCCTGAACCCAAACAGGCAAACCCAAGCACATCTTGTTCCCTTCCCGCCTCCTACAGAACGCACCCTGGTTTGGAGGGTACTGTTACCTGCAATGCAGGTGGGGAACTCGCTCAGCCTGGTCTCATCAGTGGGTCATGTTTGTGATATTAGGGAAGCCAGCTCTTGCTATCCGCACACACCTCGGCCTATGCAGAGCAGTCGCTAAACCTGTCACTGAAATCGAGCGTGGCCGTATTTTCAAAGACATTTTGTTTAATCCAGGTGTGTTCCAACCTGTCTCCTTTTTTCTAAAGAAAATTTAAAATCAAACAGAGTTTAATGGATGCCTAGGATGCAGGATACATCTTACATCTTAGGGGTAAAATGCATCCAGTTCTATAATTTTTTTTTAATGGGCACACATGATTTTAGGAAACTACCTACTTTCTCGAAAATGTTAAGGCAACTCATAGAAATTCTCTGAGTAACTATGTAGCAGAGGCATTGTTTACACAAGAGACGTACATAAAAGCATAATTTTTTTTAAAGAGAGAAAGCCCATTGCAGAAAAACACACAAACACTAAGACATCATTTATATATATTTGTTGAAAGTGTTTTTAAATTACACTCTACAGAGCCTGAGGCAAAATGCCAGCCTAAGGAAAGTGGGCAGGCAGCGGTATTATTGCTCATGGCTATTGTAACAAATTACCGTAAATTGGCTTAAAACAACAGAAATTTCTCAGTGTTTAGTTGTGGACATCGGAAGTTTGCAGGGGATCTCCAGAGACTCCAGTCAAGTTTCTGGTAGAGATGAAACCTTCTGGAAACTCCCAAGGAGAATCCGTTTCCCTCTGATGTCTCCATAGATGTCACGTCCTCAGACACAACCCCAACCACCCCATGTAAAGCAGTCATTGCGGCCCTGGCCAGTGTGGCTCTGTGGATTGGGTGCCACCCCACAAATCGAAAGGTCGCCGGTTCGATTCCCCGTCAGGGCACACGGCTGGGTTGCAAGTTCGGTCCGGAGCTGCAGTGCATACAGGAGACAACCCATCGATGTTTCTCCCCGTCTTGTGTCCCCCCCTTCCCCTCTCTCTAAAAATAAATAAATAAAATCTTTTTTTTTAAAAAGGAGTCATTGCACCACTCTGGCTTTGTTTTCATTTTATGTTTATTCGTACAGTCATTTATATATTTGGCTATTGTTGGGAACCGCCCTGCCTGGTTTCAGAAGCTGTAACCCCGATGGCTAAGGCTGAGTACAGAGACCTTGGGACCATAAGTGACTAAGGAGACGAAGCTTATCTTCCTGGCAGGGGCACCGCCTCTGCCCCCTTTACTTCACCCTGCTTGGCCCTGAGTGGCTGACTGGTTAGCCAGTGACGGGTAAGAGTCCTCAAGGGAGGGACAACCTAAGACAGACACGGTCAGAAAGGGGCCCTCAGGGAAGGACTTGGGGGGCTATAGAAAAAGGTGGTGATGGACCCTCGCTCCTCAGCTTTGACATAGCCTGAGTCTTTATTCTATCCGTACGAAGTCTCCTAATCTCTTGGCTGCGAGCATGCCCCACCTGATTTTTAAGGCTGAAACAATGCCGGAGGTGGGTGCGGCCCTGTGCTGGAATGGGCAGTTTCCAGGACAATCAGACCTAAGAAAGAATGCATAAAATCCTGTGAAACCTGCTTTGCGAAGAATACCCTCCGTTTAAATGATAAGGGTCCCAGCATAAAATGAGTTTGTTTCCCAAAGTTTTATGGGCCTTTGGCTTCACTCTATCTGACCTGGACTCAGAATAAACCCTCATAATTCTTTGAATGCATCCCTTGATTATTACTGCCTGACAATGATTGATGAGCTTTATGTGTACACCCTGTATTCCTATGCAAATTAAACCCAATAAAAGCCCATTGAGGAACAGGCTCAAGGCCCTTCTTCTCTAAGACATTGCCATCTTTCTGCCCCAAGCAGATCAGGTCTTGGTACACTTATTCTCATCCATGGCAGAAGGGGTGGGGGGTCTCTGTGGGTGGAGCCCCCCCAGGCTATCACCAAAAAAAATGGTAAATCCAAGAGAGTAGGGTATCTCACCTTCATCACTGGAATGAAAACAGTACCTGGCACATAGTAGGTGTTGAATAGATATTGCAGAAATTGTACGTGTGTGTTTAAATCCTTCATTGGCTCCCAAGTGATCCTGAAATAATTATAACAGCCCTCTTTTTTCCAGCCTAAATTCTTTACCTCCCACATTCTTCCACTAATGTTACCCAACTAGGCTACACACTATTAACAAGGAAATAATCATAATCAATAGTTAGTGGAAACATATTATGTGTTGGGTGCTATGTTCTCCTCCACAAGAACCTTGTGAGGTACAAGTGATTTCAATCTGGTGGATAAGAAAATGGCAGAACCAGAAGTTAAGCAGCAACGAGCTGAATTCTGCGCACCACCCCCTTCCAGCCCTGGGTCCTTCTCCTGCCCTCCTGCCTGACGTTCTTAGTTCTCCCACACCCCTTGCCTCCGGACCCATGCCTGTCCTGGGCCTTCCCCTCCCGCCCCAACTGGATGGGACACCCTGCACTCCAGCACACATTTGCATTTTCTGCAAGTCACCCAGCACATTTATTTTCCTTCCACAGTCGCACGGTTCCAAAGAATACAAGCTCTTCTTTACACCTTCGCAACCAACAATACCTACTCAGTTCACAGGTGGATGGAAGTCTCAACGTTTACTTCCACTGCACCTTCTCAAGGCTCGTTTTTGGTTCTGCTTTACGTTGGCATTTTATTTTGTTGTGAGAGTGGATTTCTGTCCCTCTTCTGTTCCACCGGGGATAATGCTGGGGTAATACTTTATAGAAAAAATTATTTTCACTGTGGCCATGTAGCTCAGTTGGTTAGAGAGTCACCCTGATATGCCAACATTGTGGGTTTGATCCCTAGTCAGGGCACATAAAAAGTCAACTAATAAATAGATAAATAAGTAGAACAACAAATTGATGTTGCTCTCTCTTTCTCTCTCTCTCTCTCTCTCTCTCTGTCTCTCTCTCTCTCAAATCAATTTTAAAAACGGAAAAGAAAAATTACTTTCACCCATGATTCTGAAAAAAGCATCTGCCCGAGTCCAACATTCTTCTTACTCAACGTTTATTAATATAATGTTCTAATATTGCAAATAGAAGCCCAGCCAAAATGCATAATTTTATAAGTTGGAGTATTTTTCTTCACGTTGTTATTTAGTTGTAGAATTTAACATTTTAGTTGCCCCGATTCCCGCTCCCCATAATTTTGACTTCCCTATTGGTTCTGAATTATTTAAAATGCTATAAAGCTGAGAGCATCTCAAGGGACCACTTCTCTGAAGTCTTTGAGAACCTTTTTTTTTTTTTCAGTCTTCAGAAGAAAATTGTTTACTTTTCTGAACAGGACCAAGATCAGGTTTATTCGGTGCTGGATTAATTTCCTTGGAATCCCTGCAATCCATTTTCCCAGGGTCTTCTCTCTGTGAGGGAGTCTCTTCTCCTGTTTTGATAACGACACTAGCCATTGAATTTAAAGGCCAGTCTACTCCAGAATTATCCCACCTGAATTTAATTACATTTGCAAAGACTCCATGTCTAAACAGGGTCACATTCACGGATTAAAACGTGAACCTATAGTTTGGAGACACAATTCAATCCCCAACAGGTACTATTTAATTTCCTTTTAGATATAATTATATAGAGCGCTGACCAGTATGGCTGAGTTGTTTGGAAGCGTTGTCCAATATACGGGAAAGCTGTAGGTTCAATTCCCCATCAGGGCACATGCCTGGTCTGAGGTTTGATCCCCAGTCAGGGTGTGTATGTGAGAAAACTCATTGAAGTTTTTCTCTCACATCTTTCTCTCTCTTTCTCTCTGTCTCTCTCTCTCACAAAGCAATGGGAAAATGTCCTCAGCTGAGGATAAAAAAATGCCGAAATCTCAGAATATCAGTCACTGAATCTGAACCCTGGCTCAGTGTATTGAGTGTTTGCCTGTGAACCAAAGGGTCACCAGTTCAATTCCTAGTCAGGGCACATGCCTGGGTTGAGGGCCAGGTCCCCAGTAGGGGGCGCAGGAGAGGCCACCACACACAGATGTTTGTCTCCCTCTCTTTCTCCCTCCCTTCCCCTCCCTCTAAAAATCAATAAATAAAATCTTTTTAAAAAATAATAATTCGATCTGAACGTATCTAGTGTAGTAAAAATGATAATATTGAGCTAGGTACTGTGCGAGGCACAGAGGTTGTGTTCTGCAGTCCCAAAACCTGGGACACGCGCCGTGGCACAGAAGAGTCATTCCAGAAAAATGTGTTGGCGTCCGCTGAGCACAGAAGAGAGAAACAGAGCAGTGGACACAGACTCCTAAGGGCTGAGAGGATGAATATCAGTGAGAACAAACGTCAAGGCCAAGTTAAGGAGCTGGGACTTGCATTGAGCCTTATAGGGTTGTTATGGATAACTGTGACCAGCAATGCGAGAAATACACATATGGAATAGGGCAGAGGGGGCTGGGCAGACAAAGGGGCATGAGCAAAATTGCTCTGGACGGCCATGGTAGGAAGCAGGACACCGAACCTCAAGTCCGGATGGAAGGAAGCTTTCAACGACAGCAAGTAACACGTTCTAGGGAAACGGCCTCATGACAGTGGAGTCTAAGTAGCAAGAAAACACGTGCAAAGAGCGTACCTCATGCTCTCATTCTGGGTGAGAGAAACGAGTCAAAAAGAAAGGAAAGAGGCTACAGAATTTGCAGTGAGCAACGTGCACCTCAGCTGTCAGCTCCACAAGAGTTTGCTCCTCCTGAGGAAGCAGGAGGCATCTGAGTGGAGAGTCCCCCCCTCCAAGTGCAATTCCCACCCTATCCTCAGCCCTCCCTTGAGCATCAACACGTCTTTTTCATCCCATTCCTGTTTCGCGTTTACACCAGCTGCACCCCCCACATTGTGCTTACAGACATATCGGCTCCCTAACCGTCACCCCTGCGTGCCCTTCCCGGGCCCCTCCCTCTGAGGACCCCTCCTATCTCTTCTCCCCCGCTCTGCCTCCAGCCTTCTCTATTTGCTCCTTGCACACCACGTTTTCTTTCCAGCCTGCCGGCGTTGCTGTCTCTGGGTTACTGGACACCGCTTCTAATTTTAGCACGGCCGGCTCATTTCACCGCGAGGGCCTTGATAAGAAGAGACACGTTTCCCGCCAGCCCTGAGGACAGAGTTCCAGACCCATCAGCTAAACGATAAGAGGAGCGCACAAGTCTTGGGCAGGGTGAAAATAGCCAGTGAGCGAATGAAGACGGGGGGGTCAGAAGGCAACTGACCCACAGCAAGTGCTCTGTCATTGCTAGAGCAGGAAAGAAAGCTTAAAATTAAATGCCCCCCGCCCCGCCAAAGCAGGGGAAAATCCTTCATAGGGAGACTCCTCATACGAATACCTTTCTCCTAATATATCTCTTGCCTTTGGATCTGCACCTCCTTCAAGAAGCATGTTATTCTGTTCTAGACTTTTCCCTCATTCCTTTTCTCTACAATCCACTCCACCCCAGTGGGGGCTCTCTCCCCCAATCTCAGTCACTTGCTCTAGACACACAGGTGTCAAACTCATTTTCACCGGGGGCCACCTCAGCCTTGCGGTTGCCTTCAAAGGGCCGGATGTAATTTTAGGACGGTGTACATGTAACTACTCGTTAACAGGAAGCGAGAGCTCGGCGCTGCCGCCGGGTAGAAACAAGGTGCCGGGCCGGATAAAACAAGGTGAGGGCTGGATTCGGCCCACAGGCCTTGTGTTTGACACCTGTGCTGTAGAGTAACTACCTCCAGAAGGGCTCAGAAGGACCATTTTAGTAGACGTTGAACCCTAAAAACAGCCACTGAAAAGAGTTTGGTATTTTCAGTTAACCTATGCCAAGTCGGCCTTCCCCAAAGTCTCCTGATCAGTGTGGCTTGCAGAGAAATCTTCCTAATTCTCCTGAGTGTGCAGAGAGGTCATCCCCACTCGCAGGGCCAACTCACACTCCCAAGTCAGAATATCCTCAGCGATGTCATAGTTTCCACACCCGAACCCCCAAAGTAAAGCCAACCCACGGTGAATATTTGCAACGTGGGGTCTTTTTTTCCTCCACCTCCTCCTGTCCCCGCTCCATCGCTTCTGAACAGACCCCGTTATTTCAAACTTGATCCTACCCTTTTACAAAAACACAGAGAAAGCTTGAAAATTAGTCCCTGCCAAGAGGCCATCGAACTCTCAGAGGGAGGCCGCCCCTCATGCACGATGCAGGGTTTTATTTTTCTCTCGGAGGCACGCTAAGAGAATTAAGCTTGAGCCTGCAGACGCCACAGCTCAGACCCTAAACCTGCCAGCACAATGCCTAGCAGAACCTTCTAGAAGGGAAATAGAACCTCGGTATCATCAGAGTGTGGTTTGGTAGACGTGTTGAATGCGTTGTCACTTGTGATGAGAAAGCAAGCCCACACGTGACCTTGTTTTATAACACGACCTTCTCAAGAGCTTCTACAGCAGTGGGTCTGAAAGGCGGTCCCTGGACTACAAGACCAGCACGTCTAGGAACTCGTTGCAAGTCAGATCTTCCGAACAAATGCAAACCACCTGACCCACAGACCCTGAACTTTGTTTTTCCAGCCCTCTCTGGGTGTTTCTGATCCCCAGAAACACTGTTTCAGGTGTGACTTTCTCATAAGGCAGACATAGTAGGCGTCCGGTGTCTGGAATCCCACTATGGGCTCAATCAGAGCAGAAACCGCAATGAGCAGAAGCCATCCCTGGGGTTCATGACCGAGACGTCGGTGGGTCGGGTGACATGAGGAAGGACAGACTCTCAGGAGAAAAGCAGCGCGGAGACAAAGATACACGGCCTCTTGCAGAATCCCGAAGCTGACCACATTGCCCGCCGGCTACTGTAAAACATCATCTTGGAAATGATGGGTTTACCTTGGCCTTGCCCGTGAGGATCTTTGGGGTCAGAACTGTATCAGGAACGCTCACCAGTACTCCCCCACAGAGAGTTTCCAGCAAAAGGAGAAGGAACTTGGCCTTGGCTAGGTCACTCAGTGGATTAGCACATCATCCCAATACGCCAAGGTTGTGGGTTCGATCCTTGGTCAGGGTACATTCAGGAAGCAACCAATGAATGCATCAATGAGTGGGACAAAAAATCAATGTTTCTCTCTTTAACTCTCTCTCTCTCTCTCTCTCCCTTCCCTTGTCTCTCTAAAATCAATAAATACAATTTTTTAAAAAGAAGGAGAAGAAGGAACCCTGGGAATGTGTAGGAAGTGCTCTGAGTTGAGGCAATGCATTTAGAAGTTTGAGTGGACCGCTAGAGTAAAGACAGCCACACAGAAGAAGAATCACCAAGATTTGCAGGTGGTTCCCTTGTTAGTCCTACTACCCAGCGCGTGCATGGGAGGAAAATACACACAGGAGGAGGAAGACCCTGAACGGATTGGAGGAACAATCTCTGGCACCCACACGAAGCCAGGGACAATTACTGCTCCCGCAAGTCAGAGGGCGAAACAGCTCACACGTGTTGGAGGCATTGGGTATAATCGTCCACACCACATTGGTTCAGCGCCAGGTGGAAGGGAAGCATCCATGACTAAAGCCTGCTTTGGTTCTGCCTAAGACAACTTAAAACAAGACTCAAAAAAATAAATTGAATCATTTCTGAAGATTATGAGCCAGAACTCACCCTACCAAGCTAGCACGCATGCGTGCCCTCCCCATACCTTTGGAAATGGTCTCTTTCCAAATTCTTCTCAAATCAGAAAACTCGGGCATGCCATGTTTTCCCGGCCAAATCCCTCTGAATCTACCCTGCTTTGGGGGAAAAAAACTCATGGGCTGATGTTTGTTGTGAGGGACGGACTAAGCTGCATAATTATGATTATGTAAGTGAGGCAGGTCTTCTGCCAACACATTCATTTTCTGCTGTATTCGCGGGTCGGCCTGTGGATGGCGGTTTCTTTGCTATTATCGAGATGACAGCTGAAATGCTGTTGGTTATGTGAGATAATTTATAAAGAATGTTTGGATTTCAAGTGACTGGGAGGAAACTCTCATTTGATTGACTAGGACGTGCAGGGCATTAGTTCCATGCTGACTGAAGCCTGTTATTATGAATATAACTCGTAGCTCCGTGCACACTGTGGGAAATGAAGAACAACTTTTACAGTCATGTTCTTATTTTAACCTTGGCTTTTAAGGCCAGTGGGGACATAAAAATTTTGAAGGAGAGCCAGGACCTCTAGGAAAACCCTCATTGTGGCTTGTATAGCAAATGTAAGTCATGGGAAATTTAAACAAAGTTAAGCCACATAGGCACTTGGATGCTCCTACGTCCTTAACGAACAAAAACTCCTACTTAAAGAAGGTTATTGGAGAAAAATAAGGTTATACATTGATTATATCCATGGATTCTTCAGCTATGCCCCCCCTCCCAACCCTGTGAAATGCGTACTAACTGGCATGACCCAATCTTTAATTCATGTTACCTTTGCCGTGACTCATGGTATTTTACCAAAGCATTATAAAGGTATCTCCCTGCAGGCTTGTAGACATAGGTAGAAGGTATTGGGGGCGGTGTGTGGAAAAAAGGTTCATTTGAGGACAAAATTCCTTCTAAAATCAAAATGTGACATAAACCACGTGGAATGTGTTGGTAAGATATGACCAATTCCACGTTATATAGGGAATGTCGAATATTGTCAGCTTTGCTTGGGAATTTTTCCAAATGCTTGGGATTTACACTTTACCTGAAATAGAAGCCAAAAAATTGTGTTTCTGGTCCAGAATTACAATCGGAATTTGGGTAGGGGGAAAAACTTAGAGCAAGTAGAACACTGCTTGATTTTGAAACTGGCTCTTACATTTTTTCTGATACCCAAACACACGTTCTTGTCTGAGGTCCTCAGGTCCCGCCCGAAGTGATAAATGTCTAACACTCTCCCAGATAAGGTGATTGAAGGTCGGTCACCTTCTCTCAACCAAAGAGAAGGAGAGAAATAGAAGAGATCACAGACAACATTCAACCAATTTATTGAGGTTAAAAATTATGGGAGGCATTGCATAATGTGGCTTACTTTCAAACTTATTCTAAGATTTTTTGACTGACCAGATCACCCGAGCACCTTGTATGCAGTTAGAATGTAATAAATCTTAGTGAGACTTCGTGAGGGACTTTATGAAACTGAAAGCAAACACATTTCCCTTCCCTCCGGGTCCTTATTTCTTTGCTTTCCAATTTATCTTCTGCTCCTTGGCAACCCAACCAAATGGGGGTATGCATCGCTCAGCATGGGCTTGGGTGAGAATCCAGCATCGTGAGACATCGACACAGCTCACTGAGAGTAAGGGAACTAGGAATCAGAAATCTGCGGGAACCGTAAGCCCGTGGAAACAAATGCAGTTGCACAGACCGGGATCTTGAATTTAATACAGACGGCAGCGGGAGGCCCAGGCCGGAATGCAGACAATAGCAGGAGCAACGCGGTGGTGGAAACCGGCAGGTGGCAGAGGAAAGAGGGCAGGTGAGCCTCGGCTGGAGAAGCCAGACACAAAGCTGGGAGAACGTGGAGCCCCGTGGAAGGACAGACAGGCAGCTCTGGGGTCTCTTTCCGGGGAGGTGCAGGCTTGGAATGAATAGACAGTCCTCCTGGGTGCATCTGGTGTGCTGGCTGCGGGGGGACGTCTGCCTTTGTAGCAGCTCAGGAGCCTGGGTGCTGGGAGACGGGAGAACCCAGGAAAGGTGATGCTTTGCAGAAGATGAGACCCAGGGGATCTGCGTGTCTCCTCCCTGCCATTTCCTGCGCATACCAGCTGCAACCTGCAGGGAGCTCCTGAGCCATCCTCTGGGCAGGTTTCCCTCCCGTCCTGGAGTGTGGCAGCTTAAAGTGGTGGCTGGGACAGCCCTGAGCCAGCGGGAGGACTGCAAATTGGAGGGTAACCCATTTCAGCCCTCCTTTCTCACACTATGTTAAGATCCCCGAATTCCCCGAGTAGGAAGCTTCGGTTGAGTGAAGGAGCTCCTTCCTTGGCTTCCTTCCCTCCTTTCCGGGGCTCATGGTCTCATCCCACTTCCATCACAGCTTCCTCATATCGTCCTCCCCACTCTCCACCCCCCAAAAAACACTCACGAGCAATTCTCTAAGTCTGGTTAGATTCAACGAGAGGCCAGCGAAGGCCCCTGTCCCTTCGAGAGCTCAAAGAGGGCGTCACCGTTCTTGGGGGACGAGGCTGATTGGAGAGAGATCTGAGGGGTTTTCCTAAATGAGCTGGCATGTGAGGAGAACATCGACGACGGGACCAAACACGGACGATGTGGATAATTGGGCATTCGAAGGGCGGTGGCCAGTGTGCCTCAGAATGCAGCAAACATGCGGCACATGAGCATAAACGGATAATTCAAGACAAGGCCACACCATCAGAACATAGACCTCTCTGTTAGTTAATCTTTTTTTTGTTTAGAAGGAGCAACAAGTACAAAGTCGATCCTTGTTGCCAGAATGAATAATAATAAGAAGAAGACAAGTGCTGTCTTGGGCCTTCTCATTCACTTTAACCAAATAGTGTGGCCAAAACCTTCCGTGGGGGGGAGGTGTCCATAGAAAGTCACCTCACAGGCTGATCTGATCGTGAATCCCTCACTGGGCAGGCCATGGTGGGGGTCATGCCCCGGGCACATCACTTCTTGAGAGGAAGATTTTAAGCCAGTCCTGCCCTGTATTCTGGTCCCTCTAGCTAAGCACACCTTTGGAATATCACAGGCAATGCACCTCGGCGGGGACACGCCCTGGACAGGGCGCATCATCCTGTTAACTGCCCTGCAATCTGGTCCCCGCCTTGCTTTCTCCCACCTCCGTGGGATCTTCCTTATGTTCCCTCCTGCTTTCTAAACCCATTTTTTTTTTTTAATAAAAAGGCTGAAAAACTGTTATTCTCTGGAGCATTTGCAATCTTGCTCCCTGGCATCTGTTGTCCGTTTGGCTCAAACAAACTCTCATAACAATGCTCCGCAGAGGCAAGCGGGTCTTACGTTGAGAACGGAATCTCGTGCAGATCATGGTTTTCCCAAACACTCGGTTACATTTGTCCTTTTCATTTTCCAAGCAGGTGTGTCTGCCTGTGCGCCAGAGCTTCTCCATCCATCCATTTCCACTTTTAACGAGGAAGGTTCTGGAGACAGCCGAGGTGACCTTTGTTTTCCTGTTGTGCATCTGTGTGGGTGCCCTCGGCGGTTCCCGGAAACTGCAGGCCATTACCAGCCGCTGAAATTTCCACCTGCAAGCGTTTCTTGCCTCGCAAGTGAAGCACATCCCAGGGAAGGAAATGCATGTCTGCACTTCAGCTCTGCTTCTTAAAATCCACATGAAACCTGAGCCCAGAGACGGGAGACAGCAGCCCACACCTCGCGCGGGGTGCTCAGGAACTCCCAGCCACGGTGCCTCTCCCTTTCTTCCCGTCTGCGTTTGCAGCGGTCTATTTTTTTTTTTTCTACAATAAAGACGATATTGACAGACTTAAAAAAAAAAAAAAGACTACATTTGGAATCCAGACCGGGTTTAGATGTTACAGGAAGTTGGCAAAGTGCATAAGTGGACAGCCAATTTTAACTCCATTAAAGGAATAATTCTTGACAAACATCTTCTTGGTTTGCACTAGAAGCAAGTCCATCAGCCCAGCCCACTCAGAGCAGCAGGTCAGGACCCTGGGGACAAAATCATCCGCCGATGGACACGTGCCTCTCTCCTTGGAGCTCCTCCATCAGCAACATGGAGGTGACTCCTTTGCTAAGTCCCTCAGCTGCTTTTATTGACGTATCTCTGTCCCTTCTAGTGCCTTGGATCTTAGCCATTGAAGTCTTGGGTGCCATCTGACTGGTCCCCTTTGGGAGGCGATGACCCCCTAGGAATCCATGAGCTCGGGGTGAAACCGGACAGACTCCAAGTGGGGTTCCAGTCAGTCCGCTCAGTGCACGCCCCAGGCCACAGGCAGGCCACATGGACCCTTACAAACTTCTGTTAAAACGCTTTCTCCTTCGCAGGCACGCGTGCGGCGTGAGGATAGGGGATTCCGGAGTGCCACAGCCACAGATGAGATCTGTCCAGAGCAACCTAAAACTGTTAGACACACTCCCCAACAGGCAGATGATTCACAAAGCCGAGAAACAGTGAGGGACGCAGCCCAAAATGTCTGTGGGTGCTTCGTTATAGGAGGCAATAAATTCCTCAGAAGAGAGAGTGTGAGTGGACAACCCATGAAACAGGCCCCCGGTCCCATGCAGAAGAACCCATAAAGAGTCTAAAGACGCCTTCTCCTTATGTCTACCAGAGCTATACCTTCTTTCACCAGCTCGGGCACAACCTGTCTGTTCCAACAGATCTTCCCACCTCCATCCCTACGGGACAACGGCAACCAAAACAGGGAATGTCTCCTCGTTCTATTTCGTTGTGAAAGACTCATGTGTCTCTGTGTCAAAATGCAGCCCCGGAACGGGCACGCGGCTGCAGAAACTTAGGGCTCCGTTAGAGAGGGGTTTATTTTTGCACCCTGGACTCCAACTAGGACCCACCAGCCACATACAGCCCATCGGCCACGGTGCAGGGAGAAGGGACGAAGGGTCTCTATTTCACCAATTGCTGGTGGCAGCTGTCACATCACCACAATGAAGCATCAGGTCAACTTGCCTGAAAAAACGGAAATATTTACTGTTTGGCCCTGACAGAAGACGACTCCCTAGCACAGAAATTCTTAAGCTTGGCTGCCATCACTAGGCGAGATTTCATAAAATATGAACCTCTGAGTCTAATTTATCAGAGACTCTGATTCCATTGGCCTGGGGGTCAGCGGGTGGGGCGGGGATGGACTTTGCAAAGCTGTGCCCAGCAATTCTCATGCACAAAGACGGCTCCCTGGCCTGCCGCTGTCTGTCTGTGGAAGTGATATTCTTATTTCTTCCAAGGAACTGGAGCAGGGTGCAGAAAATGTGACAGAGATTTCTTTGACACAGATAGGACGTTTGCTTTCTCTGTAGGAAGCAAATGGATCTCTTAGGGGAAGCAGCCTGCAGCAATGGTGGTCAATCAAGAGTAATTTTTTTTTCTACGAAGGGACACTCGGCAATGTCTGCAGACAGCAGGAGAGTTTGCTCTTGGCATCCAGCGGAGGCCAGAGATGTTACTAGATACTCTATAATGCACAAGAGAACCCACCCCCCCATCAAGGAATTATGTGGCTGAAATGTCCACACTCTGAGATTGACAAACCCTAGCAGACTCGGGGAAGATCATGCGCATCCCTACAATTACGCAGGTTGGCCTCCTCAATGCGTCTACCTGTTCTTCTCTGAATGATCCCTACAAGGTGTGCTTGGTCTGGTTAGACAGGTAAGACCAATCTGGGATGGAAACAGAGCAAGATTTGAGCAGGTGAAATGGCTATGAAGGCTCAGGAGAAACTGACTGACAAGACCTGTCTTCAGGGTCCAAAAGTTCTCTGGATGTTTCTCACCTAGGTCAGCCTTTCTCAGCCTGAGCACAACTGGGTGACTCTCTGTGGTGAGCTTTCCCGTGCATTTTGGGGTACCGAGCAGAATCCATGGGCTCCACCCACTGGATAACAATGGTACCCCCGCACACAAGTAGGGGCGACCATTGAAAATGTCCCCAGGTGTTGACAATTGTCCTATGAGAGGCAGAATCATTCTTGACTGAGAACCACTGTGAGATAAATGACAGATAGGTAGGTGGATAGATAGATAAACAGACAGACAGACAGATAGAATGAAAATAGATAAATAATAGATAGGTAGATAGATCAGAGATAGATGATAGATATAGAGATGAGAGAGATGAATATGGATGGATGGATGGATAGGTGATAGAAAAATAGATACATACCTACAAAGACAGATAAATGATAGACAGATGATAGATAAGCAGATAGTTAATAGATAAGTAGATCGTGGAGAGATAGATGGTAGATATAGAGATCGTAGAGACGAAGATGGACAGATGGATGGATGGATAGATGGATGGATTATACAAGGACAGGTAAATAACAGATAGATCACAGACAGATGATACCTATAGAAATGACAGACATGAAGATGACCAGATGGATGGAATCTGTCACGCAAAGGCAAAGCCTCTCAACCTCAGCGTTGCTGACATTTGAGGCTGCACCCTTCTGTGATGCTGTTAGTCTCATGCACTGTCAGGTGCTGAGCAGCACCCTTGGCCTCCACCCACTACGTGCCAGCAGCGCACATCTCTGTCGGCCGTGACCACCGACTCTATCCACAGACATGGCCAAGCATCTGTGGGCACAGAGCCATGCAGCCTTTGCTCGGGAAGGAAAAGGCCTCTGGGCCCCGCTGGGAACTGGTTCTGTCCTCCAAGGCCAATACCGCCAGCCACCAATGCTTCGTATTCTTCTAGGGTGTAGATGAGTCTTGAAGGTCCACACGGTGTGGCCCCCTCACTGGGCTTCCTATTTCCATCCCTGGCAGATATCTCCCACACATGAAAGCAGCAATCTCTCCCTTGACTCCCAGAGAGAAACACTGGAGTCTAACTGTATCCACCACACGCGTATGCTTGCTCATGGTCACACTTGCTTGGCAGAGAGAGGGTATCACTGCCCCCCCCTCCCCTGCCAGCCTCATTCAGACGGTGAGGCGCTAGCTCTAGCAAAAGCCTGGTGCCACCAATACAGGGAGCAATATGACCCCTCCGCCCCATAGCCAGGTCAGGGGACAGGACAGATTGCATTAGGATGGGGTGAAAGATGTGCCAGCAACTCACCACAGGGTGCAACTCCAGTACAATTGGAGCCAGAAGCGCCATCTGCCCTTGCCAAGACCATGGTGCTCTCCAGCTACCGACAGCAGCCATGCGTGCCAACAGCTCCCAGGAATTCCTGGAAGACAGACAGAAAGACCTGGGACAGCAGCAGACGGCGCCTAGAAACCTGGCCCCTTGGCTTCTCTTCCTGGAAGGCATATCGGCTCCCCACTCCCACCTCAGAACGCACACGTCACTGAGAAAGGGCAGGTCACAGGAGGAAGTTATAAAGACAGGATTTATCCAGAAGGGACGCTATCAAGTCTTCCATTGGGCTAAAATAGCAGCCTCGCACTTCTCTCCTTGCGAAATCAGTTCTAGGTGCCTATTCCAGTTTTGCAAAAGTTATGCAGTGACACACAAGGAATTATAAAAGCATTTCCATACTAATTAATGTCAACCAATCTTTAGTCTTCTTAGGTTTCCTTTCTTCAATGGGATGACGTGAAAAACATCATAAATGTCCTCGTGGACTCTCCAAAAGCTGACATCCACGATTGGGTCATCTGTAATTGCAAAGAAGATGAAGAGAGCAAGACAGTCAAGACACATTGTAAGTCTGACTTTCAGTTCTCCAAAAATCCCCACTGAAATAAAAATATGGAAGCACAAAAATCCTTGTTTGAAAACACAGTGTGGGTGGGGGTGGGGGTTCCTGAAAATAAAACAAAAATCGCAACTGTTTTGTGAGAGACAGGAACAGGAAGTGAGTTGCTGAAATCAAAAGCCAAGAAAAAATTCTTCAAGTGCAATATGATAAAACGTTCAAGGCCATGCTCAATACTCACAATATTCCGTGTGAGTAAAGCTTATTTCCTCCCGTGCAGTAAATAAAACCAAAACAAGGAGAAATTCTATTTTTTTCATATTTCCGTGGATCATTTCTCCTTCCCTGGGGACACTCTCCGTCACTTATAAGCCATTCATCTAGAAAGTTCTGTCAGAGAAGACAGAAGGCAGCAACCCACTGGGGTCAGGAAGGTTGCCTCTATGTGGCCAAGAAAAATGATCTCAACCCCCAAACACTCCCCACCTCGAGGCCTTCTGCCGATGGAGGAACCCAAATACAGTGACATCTTACTCCCTCAGGACCCCAAAACTAAGCATGGAACTGCCTGAAATCTGTAGTCTTGCATGATTCATATCTTTCTCCTCAATGAAACATGTACCCTCTTTTTCGGGCACTGGACAATATCCCATAATGAATGTCTCAGTGGTCATTCTTGGCACACCGTTTGGCTAGCATCAAGAAAGGAATGGAGCCCTGTCTCAGTGGATTCAGCATCAGCCTGCTGAAGGGTTGCCGGTTCGATTCCCGGGCAGGGCACATGCCTGGGTGGCGGGCCAGGTCCCCAGTTGGAGCGTGCTAAGTGTTTCTGTCATGCATCAATGTTTCTCTCCCACTTTTTGTCTCTCCCTTCCCCTCTCTCTAAAAATAAATAAATAAAATCTTTTTTTAAAGGGCAAGAGAAAGCAAGAACCCGGCCATGCATCCTGTCTCTGACCTCAGTCAATAATTTCTCTGACATTGGGATTCGTGGAATCTATTCCACGGGATCTCCAAGGGTGGCCTCAGAACCGTGTGCCTGTGGTCAGTTGACTTGCAGATGAAAATCGTGGATTCTGGAGTCCATCCCTGCCTGATGGGTCTCCCAGCTTTGGGTGCACCCCACAAACTCCTATTCCAACAGGATCCCCAGGGGACTGGGAAAATCTGGGTGCGATGGAAACTATAGCTGAGTCATGTCGGGGACTGAGGTTGGTCCAGGAAATAGTTTCTCTCTCCAAATCCTGTCTCAGAAATTACGTGGCTTATGGCGTCTCCCAGTGAACTCCATTTTCCTTGTCCTTTATCTCCTTGCAGGCAGGCACCTTGTATGTCTCCACATTCTGCACTCTCAGCGGACGGTCCATGCTCAACCCATGGAAATGGTACCCTGTGGGTTCGGGTTGACCAGATGATCCTGCTGACTCCTAACTCTTCCATCACTGTTTTGATTGGCCGTCTCCATCTTATCCTGTGTCTGCATCATGCAGACCTGCTTCTGTGTTTGATAAAATCTGCTCTGGTTGTCCTGGCTTGCCTTTTCTAGCAGCCCGCCCCCGCCCCCATCCTGGGTCACTGTCCCCTCAAGGGATGCCGGTGTTCAAGTCAACTGCCCTGTGTTGGTCGTTCTTGCCGAGCCTGAAGATCAGAGGTGGAGCACAGGTTCAAATGATGGGTAACATGGTCGGGGATGTTATGTACCTGTCAGCCAGTCTCCTCGTACTGCCATGGTCCTGGTTCAAGTTCAAGGACAATGGCTGAATGACGTGTGTCTGTCAAAGTTCTCCTTTATCCCAGTGTCCATAACTGTCCCCTGTACAAATACCCCATGGCCATTTGAACATTTACAAGTTGAGTTATGGTCCAACCTCTGTCCCTGTAAGCTGTTTGCCAATACATATGCCAACCAGGTAACATTTATTGATTTTTGTCATCTACGTATTGAGTACCAGATCGGCACGTGGCGGTCATCTTGTAGTTGCGGGTGGTTAATAGCTGCAAAAAGAAACGGCCTTCCGTGGACAAATGCATAGGGTGAGAAGGCAGATTCGTAGTGGCCAGGGGCGTGGAGGGCAGGGCGCAGGGTGAGTGCGAATGGGCCTGGGGTCTCCTTTGGGGGAGAGGAAGATGATTTGCAACTAGACAGGGGCGATGGTTGAACAACACGGCCTGTGTACTCGATAGCACTGACGTGGACGCTTAAAAATGGTTCATTACAATCTTACGTGCATTTTGCTTTGATTTAAAAAAAGAATTTGCTTTTTGAAACCCCAGTCTTGGCCGGAGCTCGCATCAAAGGAAGCGGGGATGAAACATAAAGTCATCATCCTTTTCTTTGCCCTATTTCTCCTGACCCCATGCATGAGTCATATGGAATTTCAATATGCCCCGGGTAAGGGGCAGCCCCAACAACAGACCCCCAAACAGCGGGGCCTGTGGCATAGCCAAGCTTTCCATCTGCCACGCTGGCAAAAAAGGCCAGTTGTGGGCAAACGGCCCAAAGTCTGGCCGAGTGAGACAGCAGCATCCTGTGCCAACCCAAGCCGTGACATGAATGACAATGAACGGTGGGAGAGCCAGCATCACTGGGCTTTCCGACAGCAAGCTTCAGCAGCGTGTCTACATTGGTCTAGATTAAAATTTTGAAACAAACAAAAGACAAAACTATGGAAGTTGAAGATGAGCATGGAAGATGAGCGGTCGCCGGGACTCTCGGGGAGGGAGGGCAGGATTCAAAGTAGAGCTGAAGGGAGTGGATGTTCAGGACATGGACATTATTCTGCATGGGCCCTGGCTGGGCAGCTCAGTGGGTTAAAGCGTCATTCTGCTAGTCCCGGATTGTGAATTTGATCCCCAGTCAGGGCACATACAAGAAAAAAAAAAATGAATGCATCAATAAGCAGAACAACAAACTGATCTCTCTCTGTCTCTCTCTCTCTCTCTCTCTCTCTCTCTCGGTGTTACTCAAATCAATATAAATAAATTTGCTTAAAAAAAGAACTGATTCTGTGTGATGCTGGGACGGTGGATAGATTTCATCATCCCTTCCTCAGAACTGATAGGATTACACAATACAAAGCGTGAACGCGGCATTAACGGTGGACTTGACTTACCAATGACATCGCAGTTCTGGCCATCGATGCCCACGCAGGATGTGACAGCCTAGAGGAAACTGCGCCTTTGCAGGACAAAACGTAATTCGTTTTCAGCATTCCTTGCCGTGTCTAAAATGCATGATGTATTCATTCGCTCCAGGGACACGGACTGAAAAACTGGTAGGGACCTACGGGTGCATGCGGCCCTGGGCTTTCTCGCTCCCATTCTGGCAGTTCTCTGTGTAAAGAATGCAGGATTCCAGGGGTCTGCCCTCCCCTTCGGGATTGTAAGTCTATTATAGCCACTGCTGTCCATCCTCTGCGGCCTCGGTGAGCCCTGGGAGCGCAAGAACCCCGTTGGTCTACGCCGCGGGACAACGCACTTGTTCTCTAAAGGTTCGGATGGTAAATACAGACCCCTGGGCGCGGCGGGCCCCTTGGTTTCGAGGAATCCGGAAGTGGGCACCCAAAGCAGTGTTTTCAATGATGGAAAAGGAACCTTGGGGGCGGTCCCCCGAGGCCCCAAGAAACATCCACTCCGAGTGTGTTCAAGTCCAGAGACACAGCCAGAGGCAGGCGGTGACAGGCGGTCCAGGCTAGGGGACAGACCACGGAGAGAAGGAAAGAAAAGTCTGCCTTGGAAGGCGCTGATAAAAGCCAGCTCAGCAGGATGTGGTCAGTAGCTGGGCTGTGAAAAGAAGAACAACAGCAAACATCGCTTCTGATTACGGTGGAAGGGGGCCAAACAGAAGTGAGTGCTAATTTTTCAAACCTTGGGAAAGGGAACCACCAGATTGGGTTGGAGCGGGGGAGGGCGGCTAGAAAGGAATTCCCTTTCTTATGATTTTTAGTCTAGGTGCGGAGTCCAATCTTTGAGCATCTCTGGGCCGCACTGGAAGAAAAAGAATTTTCTTGGGCCGCCTATTAAATACACAAACACTAATGAAAACCAATGAGCCAAAAAAAAAAGGTTTTGAGGAAATCTATGATTTTGTGTTGGGCCGCAGGTTACACACCCCTGCTCTCCACGGTCGGGCAAAAGGAGGTTTACAATTGTTTGTATTTAAAATAACACGGTGGCTGACGGTCCTCAGTGGTTTCCCCAACCTGTCTGTTCTTCCACAGGGTTTCCACGGAACAGACGCACAGACGCCCCTTCTTCCAGCCTCCCATGCCCCTCCGACCTCTTCTCCAGTGACACCCTCAGAAGCCCCTCGGCCACCCCCAGCCCCCGAGACCAGCCAACACCGGGTTCTGACCTTCACTCCTTCTTGCTGAGCAACCGGGAGCTCCCCGACTTCTCAGAACGATTCAGCAAGGCAGAGGCTGCCGTCGACCGCCAGTCCCCCTGCATCTGTGGCCTCTCACACCTCCCTCCCCCTCTGGGCTCCTCTCCTGACCAGGACGACGGGACCCCGCAGGGCCTGGGCCACTTGTTCCCCGACGTGGCTGAGAAGAAGCACAAGAGCACCAGGCATCTGTTAAAGCTGCCCAACCCGCATGGGAGCCGTGTTCTCTCCCGGGACGTGCTGAAGCCTGCCCGAGATGAGTGGGGTAAAACTCAGGCTGCCGTGGAAGCCCCCTCGGCCTGGGAGAAGAGCCTGACCAGGCCCTGGTGGACCTGCGGGCCGCGGCTCTGCCCGCAAAGCCCCTCAGCTGCGTGACTCCCTGCAGAACCTCGTCCTGGGTGAGCAGGTGGGGCTCACCAGGAAAACGGGCCCCACCTGGCTCACCTCCCAAGCCGGCGGCCCCCAGGCTGGGCTGGGCGAGTGTGTCTCCAAAAGCCTCCCCCTCAAGCCTATGGAGCCCAGAGGCCTTGGAGGGGGCTCCCGGCACCCCCTCATGCCTGGCCTTTGTCTGAGCCTCCCCCTGCCAGCACTGGGCATCCTTGTCACCAGCCTGGAAGCCTCCTCCCCCGTGCATCGGACCAAATGGAAACAGTACAGCTTTGAACAGCACATCTTCATCAGCATCATAGGATAATCAATAAATATTGACACAAGAATCAACTCCGTGTTTTGAGGACTCACAACTGTAAACCTGCTTGTGCCCCGCCCTGCCCGGCATCAAACCCAGGTTTACAAGGACGTAGGGAGAGATAAGGGAGACCGCCCGTGCGCACTTCAGAATCATGTTCTGTTCGAACAACACTGGCCTGTTTTAGGTCGAGGAATCTCACGTCTCACCAAGACCAGATGGCATACCTTATATGGGTTCTGTAATCGAATTTTATATTATGTTATTTAAAAAAAAACTAAAATAGATCCTTATAAAATGGACAATACATTGTTTTCATTGAAAACAAAACAGCATAATTTTAGGGTACCTTTGCAGGCAGGTTTTAGTCTTTTACCCGTTGCCTGTAATTGTGTTGTGTTTTCAAGTGCACAGGTAAGGCTTTTTATGTGTTATGACTACTAATCTGTTGACTACTCATAGCAGATACGCTCTCTCCAAGTCCGTCCTGAGTTTCCACTCTCTTTCTGGAGTCTCGAGGCAAGCAAGGCCTTAGTTTTCATGTAAAAAGAGCGCATCCGGGTTTTCCTTCCTGCTTTCTGCTGCGGCTCAGAGAACAAAGCCGGGTCCTGCACAAGGTCCGAGATGTGTCTGTGTGGCAGGTCCTGTCCTGCAGAATCCGTACGCTGTGGCCGATTGGTAAATCATTCTCCCGTGAATCCTGGGGAGAAAACGTGGGGACTACACGGCCCCCATCTGAGTCAGAGAGAGCCAGAGAGCAATGGCCCGAGAGCAGGCCAGAGAGCGGGGGCCCCCGAGAGCAGCTTAGAACGCCTTGGCCATTCTCTCCAGAGGAGAGAGCACCCCGAACTCCTGCCTCCACAGGCTTTTATTGTCTTTCTGGACACATTACATGGCGGGTGGATTTCATTTACGACGCACAGGTCCTCACCAGGTGATAGACAACAAAAGAAGGCACATGGAAGGAGGAAATTTGCAAATGTAAAGGCAGAACGGGTTGGGCTGGACTTCAGGGGTTTATCGCCGGCTTTCAGGAAACCGCTTTGAAGATATGCAATCAGCGCTTGCTTTTTTAGTCCAGGGTAAGAGAGTTTTTTTAGCAAGAATGAGCCTTAGCTCTAAGAAAAATGTAGGTCTGATCGACCCACGGGAAAACCTGTCCACACACGTGGGGCCTGCTTGCTGACTCACGTCCCACCAAGGGTTTTTATAAACAGTGAAACCGTTCCATGATGCGTGGAAAGGTTCCCTCTATATTTGCTAACCGTTCCTTCTAAAAAGTTGAAGGCTTTGCCTTTCCTATCTCACCACCCAATGTGGATCAGTTCGGTCACTGAGGACCGCCAGTTGTCCCAGAAACTCATTGAAGGTCATTATTTTCCCACCAGTCTCTCCACGGACCGCTTTCAGTCCTGGGACCCGCACTACATGGCAGTTGTCCCGCACCTTTGTGAAAGTCAACCTAAAACCTGCAGGGATGGGCTCTGCCTTACGTTTCCTCCTCAAATTTCTTTTTGCAATATTGGCTAGTCACATGGAAGCTTTTCTCAAGTCAGGTGGTCCGGCGCCTTCAAAAGCATACCGCGGGGACTGTGGTTAAAATGTGAAAATGGCACAAAGAAAAAGAGAGACAGACAGACAGAGAATCTGGTCCACATCTTTAGGAATCTTTACGCTACCCCATTTTTCAAACTTTGAATGTGATACTTCTCTTGAATATTCTTTGGGTATGTCTGCCAACAGGACACGGAAGTTATACTTTTATTTATTCTTGTATTTCTTTTAGAAAAGCAATTCTAGGGCCCTGATTTTTTCTTGTTATTGTAAATATTTGTAGTATATTTTAAAACATTCCTTTGTGGATGTATGGAAATGACACTGACTTTGTTTAATGATTTGGTAAGTGGCAGTTTACTAAACTCTTACTACTTCTATGTTTTATTTAGAAGTTGTTGGGGTTGTTTTGTGTGTGTGTATATATATTTACTATATATATATATTTACTATATATATTTACTATATATATTTACTATATATATATAGTAAATTCTATCTGCAAATAATATGATTACTCTTCTTTACAATTCTTGTACGTTTTGTTCTTTTTAGGGTGGAATTCTACTGGCTAGAACCTCCAAGATTATGGTGGTTAGAAATGATGATAATAGTTCCTCTTAAATTGTTCCTGATTTTAAAGACTGCTTTCAAGTTTTTGCTCCTTAGTATGGTGTGCAAAAGGTTCTTTCTAGGAAGGCTATTAGATTAAGGAAGCTTTGATCTTCTCTTGGTGTGTTAAATCATGAGCAAATATGTTCCATTTTATTATTTCCTGAATTAGTTGATTTGAAAAGTGTGCTTTATCTCATTGTGTTCTGTCTACTAATATGTTGATATTTAATGTACCATCCTAAATTCATGTGGCACCTGGCCCTCCCAATACAAACCAAATGGATTCAATGGTTTGCGTAATTTGTTTTGCAAATATTTTGGAATTCAGAAATTTTAGTCACAAAGAGTGAGATCATTCTGTAATTTTCTTTCCATGCTTTCTTTATTGGATTTAGGGATAAAAATATTACTGGCCTCAAATAGTTTGGGAGTGTTGCCTGGAGAAATTTAGATAATGCTGGAATTTTTAGCTACCTTCTGAAACTCGTGAGCGCAGCATTGTCTCGATGGGAAGATTTTTAACTGCTAATTCAATTAATTAAATCTCTATAACACTGTTCAGGTCTTCGAAATGTACTTCTGTTGGCCTTGGAGACACAATTGTTCTAGAGTGAGTGGATTGTGTCCACATTTTTACCTGTCCTGGGACTGGAATTCACATTATTACATTATGTTCTTTATAAACACAGCTGCCTTGAAGTTCTATCTCTTATTTACTTTGAGTATGACATTCACAGGCATGTTCTCTGTTCATTGCCAATCTTCCTGGATTTCGGTTGATTCCCCTATTTCTACTTTGTTTAGAGTCTTTTCAACTTTACTACAAATGAAAACTTAATCTAAAAGTGCATTGAAAGGGAAAATTTGAAATAAAATTGACTTGAAAATATTAATATTAAAGTAAATATTAAAATGAAAGCGTATCTATGCTCAAAATAATGCTGATTTTATTAAAATTAAACTTCATTTTAAGACCAAAGTATTTCTTTAAAAAGTAAAATGCTTGTCCCTTTTGAGAGCATTGTATTTTGCTTTCTTTTTCTTTTTTCCCATAAACTTGACTTTGGGTGGTGAACACAGAATACAATATGCAGAGGAGGTTTTAGAGAATGGTACCCCTGAAATTATCCAGTGTCACTCCAATAAATGCAATAAGTAAACAACTATCAATAAAGAAAATACAACTTTTATCGGCCAACTAATGGTATACCAACATTTAAAACGCAGGGTGTTCATTTTGTTTTCTAAAGTCAGAAACACTGGGGGTGGGGGGTGCATTGCTTGTTCGGTTGGTTCTTTTGGTTGGTTCTTTTCCTGCCCCTTCTGTTTGCGTGTGTTCTGTTCTTCTCCCGGCCTCTCCTGCAGGACCCTCAGCTCCCGTATCTGTTTCATTTCAACTTTCCTGGAAGAACATTGTATCTTTCCACGTAAGTTCCAACATTGTATCTTTCCACGTAAGTTCCAAAGGCACGCATTCCCGGCCGTCAGGAACAGAATTTGCGTGTGTTTTCTTGGAACGCCAGGTTGTCTACGTCCATCAGGGCACCCTGGCATTTCAAGATCAACGTTTGCTCCTGTGCCCTACCTCCTCCGGGTGAATCGGGAAAGAAAGGGCATTTTGTTACGGTTTCACGAAAAACCCGCTCAGGAGGCGGAAGCGGGTTTTCAAACACCTGAACCCTATTCAAGCAGGACCCCAGGGCCCAGCACCAATAATGCCTCCTTTCTTGTTACAAAATCTTTTACTACAAAATCATACGCGTGTGATTCTGTGACAGAATACTGCCACACTCAAGCACACCCTAGGGCGTTCTAGGTGAAATGTTGAAATGAAAACTACAAATTTTGACAGCCATCTGATCCCCCTGCCCACCCCACACTCAGGCAGGCCTCCCTTCTTCCAGGCTCTGTATGTACATCTTGCCCCATTTCTCTGCCTGGGTTACAGCTCCTGGTTCCCTCTATGGCAACAATTCCTATGCTAGTCATTCCTAAATTTTGAGCATTGGTGGACAAAGCACTTCACCAAGGCCGTTTAAGTCCGAAACCCTTTCTGCAAAAGACCTGACACTTAGTGTTTCCGAGGAAGACACAGACTTGAAACAGTTGAACTTGTAACTTCCAAGCAGGAAAAAAGCATCAGCCAACAGGCAATGCAACACCCTCCTCGAAGATTTAAATGCAGAGTTGCATAAAGAAACGCAACTGTATCTAATGAAGAGCCGCTAAACTGAACAAACAAAAGCCTTTTTTTTTCCTTTACAAACCACTCTAATAAGCCTATAATTGCTTTGTGAATGCAAAGAAAAAAAAAAAAACAGACATTCCTTGTAAAGCTTGCGCCACCCTTGCAGGGCAAAGCTCTGATTATATACTAATTGGGCTTCTGATGGCACTTGCATTGTGCATTGAATTAGACGGTTAGTGTAATTATAGCAACGGGTTAAATCTCTATGAAGACCAGGGGCCCGTCTGGCAGGGCCATGTGATGTGGAATAGAGCTGATTGTCTGAGAAACAGAGACGCTGATCAATCCCCTCCCCCAACCCTTCGGAAATGCATTTCCAACGGGGTCCTCTTTCCAAACAAAGGAACTGAAGTAAAAGAAATGAAAAAATAGCCAAATACACGGGCAGGGAAACACAGCTCAGAGGAGCCTTTCCTGGTAAAATATGAAATGAGGAGGAAGCATGGCAGGTGGAAGTCAGTTCTGAGGGTTTTAAACGGTTTCTTGGTTAGAAATAGGCAAACTGTCAATATTTCTGTGATTGACGGAGAAAAAATTATTGGTCTGTGTGGTACACAGAGGTGAGAGACTCTTTGATGAAGTGCCAGTTGAAATAAAGACGTAACTCAGAAGGGAAGCAGGAAACCATCAGAATTCATCGTTTCTATTTCAATTTATTATTTCCTATTTCCACTGTTTTTATTGTGTGCTAGAGCAAGGAGCCATCCTTTCGGGTTTTCAAAAAAGGCTGCAGCTGTCTTCGTTTTTAAGGCTCTCTGAAGGAAGCACCCACGAGTGTTATTCTTTACTGGACTGCGAATACAGCAGGTACCCTTCTGAGTTCCCTTCTTAGGAGATGCATTGGCAAGACGAGGTGCAGCTGCCAGGCTTCTAAGACAACGCTGGGTGGGTTCTGTGGTGGTCCCAATATTCCTGACCCCCCAGAACCTCGGGAGGGGACCTTCCCTGGAAACAGGATCTTTACAGAGGGGACCTGGGGAAGGATCTGAGAGGAGGTCGTGCTGGGTCAGGGTGGCCCTGTGTCCAGCAACATCGTCCTGCAGACCCAGAGGAGAAGCCACGTGCAGACAGAGGTAGAGACGGGAGGGATGCTCAGAAGCCCAGGAGCTGGAAGAGGCAGGAAGGACCCCCCTTGAAAAGCCCCTAGACTACAGGTGTTTCCCCTGCCATACCTGTCCAACCCCAGGTAGCTGCCCCCAACCTCCCAGGGGTCAGGTGATAAACCTTGGGAGTCTCCGTGAAGAAGCACCCCTTTTCATCTCCGGCCATCTCTAGGGGGTCCTCTGCATGCTCAAAATCGCCTGCACCCACGGCTCGACTCTGCCCAATGCAGAGATTCCCATTCAGCCTCTCAGGGCAGAACCTGAGAACCTGCATTTCCAACAAGCACCCAGGCGGTGCCATGCCGCAGGTGCAGGGCCCGACTGAGGAGCGATGGTTCTAAGAAGGAGGCTCTGGGGTCTCTCTTCACCCAGAGGGACAGAAACTCTTTCAACTAGAAACCAGGGCCGCGGGCAAAAGTCTGATAATGTTCTCAAGCTGAATTCATCCACCCAGGGCCCCAGAACCAAAAAACAGGGGCAACGGCCATGGAGACATCAGAGTCCCCATGGGTCCCGCCACACAAGGACAACAGGAAAACCTGAGCCTCTGCAGCCCAAACCCTCCGTGTTTTGCAAACAGGCTCTTTCAGGGGCCTGACGAGTAAGGGTTCAAGGTCAGGGGCTGTGGATCCGTCCCATGGAAGTGTGCATGTTTTCCTTGCCCTGACTGATTTCTCTCCTGGCAGCCTCCTGTCTGGGGTCTTCCTCGCTGAGCTGGTGGGGCCTTCCAGCATCCAGACGAGCTTAGGGGGTGACCCTCGGTGGGATTAGACACCACCCCTGCCACCGAAGGAGCAGAAAGGCGGATGCGCCCGTTTTGCAGTTAGCAGGCTGCGCGCTTCCCTTATCTCCACCTGCATTTGCCTGAAACCTGTTTAACAGGCAGGTGTCCGGGATTCCGGACACGGCCGCATTCCTTCCTAATCTCTCCCTAGAAATCCTGACAGCCGCCTGTGGGGGCCAAAGGTAATTTTTCCCTCACCCTATGCGCGTTCCTGGTTGGGCTCCTCACTCAACACAGACAAAATGTGCAGAGTCTATTTTATTAACGTGGATCGGGGGGGCCCAAAGAACAGACACCCAAAGACATATGGGGTGCCACATTCTCTAACCAAGAGTCTCTTCATTCACACTTGGGCACCTGCATTTCTTGGCTGTTGTAAATCACGCTGCTAGGTGTACATACATCTTTTTGAGCTAGTGTTTGGGGTTTCTCCAGAAGCCGTGGTCCATTTGTATACCATGCAGTGCTCCTCAGCCATGGCAACAAAGGAAATCTTATGATCTGAGGCAACGTGGACGGACCTAGAGAGTATTAGGCTCTGAAATAAGTCAGATACAGAAAGACGAATATCATAGGATCTCACTCATGTGCGGAATCTAAAACATAAAGTAAATATAAAAGCAAACCAGAGACAGACTCCTAGACACAGAGCGGGGATTGGGGAGCTGGGTGGAAACGGCGAAGGACTCCGTAGCACAGACTGGCAGGTACAGGGGAGCCCCAGGATGGAAAGTCCAGCCCAGGGAATCTTGTCAGTCCCGTTCTAATAACTATGTTATTATACATAGTTACACAGTACTGTTATAATAAATATGTGTGGGTGCTGGACATATTGGTGGCATGACTTTGTAAGTTATAAAAATGTCTAACCACTAGGCTGCAAACATGAAACTAAAATATCATATTGAATATCAACTCTACTTGGACAAAAAAATAACATGAAAATAAAACAAGTGTGGAGCCGTTGAGTTTGACATGCCGGTCCTGGCTGCCACACCATCCGTTGTTGCTTTGAACAGATCACAAAGAGGTTATAACTTGGGGGCTGAAGGGTGGGTGACCTTCACCTATGGATTTGGAGGTGAGGGGGGTGGAGGGACAGAAGTCAACCCACATCTAAACCTTTGTAAAGAAACCCTAAGAGTAAAAGCAGGAGGGGCCACACTGCATGAACACACCGCCTTCTAGAAGCTCCTTCCCAAAGCTAACCCCAAAGCCACTGCGTGGCCGGCTTCATGTGATAAGTCACTCCACTTCTGCATGGCTTAGAATCTCCGGGGGAGCTTGGTAAACACGTAGCCCGAGCCCCACCCCGGGTCTGTGGCATCTAAACCTCCTGGGGTGCGGCTATTTTTAACAAGCTCCCAGGTGGCAGCTGGGAGCCGCATGGACTGGAAAGAGTGACTTGCTCCAGCCCTCGGTGGGGAGCTCCGTCTGCTCAGCTGGCCCAGCCCAGGTGGCCCTACCCTCAGGCAGGAAGAGTATGAATTGGCTGAGGAGCTAGAACTAGAGAGAACGTGGCCGCGGTAGCAGGCACAGCACGTGGACCAGAACGACCCCTTATGTAGCCAACGCCTTGGACGAGAAGCTGCTTTGTAGACAAGAGGGAAACATACAATCAGGAGGATGCATCCAAAATGAACCCAAAATGAACCCAAACAGGAGGATGAAAAACTGCAGAGCTGTAAAAACCTGCCATTTGCAGGACGCGGGGTGATACCCAGGTTTTGCTCATGTAAACAGTGCTTGAACTTGGGCACAGGGCTTGCCCTCTGCCTACCTCTTCCACCGGGCCTGAGGTCGACCAGTTGTCTGGGCAACATTTCCTTACTTGTCAATAACAGGAGAATAACAGGGTGTTCTGAGGGCTGTTGAGCCCACAAAAACACAAGATTTCTTTACAGCAAGGAGGGCCTCCTTGAACTATAAATCACCTCATAATTGTTGTTGTTGTTTTTTTCCCCCAATGCCTTCCAGCCCCTTGTCTGTCTCAGCAAAGGCCAGACACTAAGAATTGTGACGAAAGGGACTGATTTTTGAATCACTGTCTGGGGAACAGTGGCTGTAGCCTCCAGAAAGTCAGGGTGAAGCCCCGATCATTTCCAACAAAGAACCCACCCCTCAGCCTCATCTTCTCGCTTGCGAAATCCCCGGGAAAGGCACAGTCGTCACGGCTGAGGAGTAGTTCAGAAATGCAAACAGAGGCATGCTGGACGCCTGCCAAAGGAAGAGCTGCCGTTTCGGACCTGCGTCCCGCAGCTCCCGTAGCCCTGAGCCCACCCGCAACCCCGAACCCACATCTGGACGCTGCTTCCTGTCCGCGTCATCCCTGTGACAAAGCTTGCCCCAGGAAACACGGCAGGGAAGAGGGCACTCCCGCCAACTTCCAGGGGAGCTCCCTGCTTGGTGTGGCGGCCCTGGTTTTTCTCACACCCGCTTTGTCTCAGTGCCCTGCAGTCCCCTCGGTGCTTTGGGACTCGCTCAGTCTCACTCCCGGCTCTGGGTGTCCTGTTGGGCTAATATTCAGGGCCACCCCCAACTCCACTCTTCTTCATAGACTGCCCACGCCGTCCTGCCTGCTCCTTCTCTCGGTCTTGGTGAACTCTACACCTATTCGGTGCTTCTTCCTCCCAGGATGAAAAGGAAGGGGAACAGGCATTGTTTTCATTCCCCCAAGAAGCTCACCCCTCCCACATGAAAGGAGTCAGTCTTACGCCCCAAAAAGCCACAGGTCAGAGCCAGCAAGTGCCACTTACCTCCAAGACCTG
>PVJI01017542.1:0-35429 GCA_004026765.1 Micronycteris hirsuta
AAAAATATATAATTTGAAAATACATGAAGAATTAATCTCCATGAGTCCCTCATGAAAGAATTTCAGAGGACAAATGTTTAAATATTTGATAATGTTATTAAAGCCATACAATGATAAATAGCAACTGGTAAGAGAAAATAAAGCCTCATAAAAAAATTAAGGTGTTAAAAATGGAAAAGACTAAAACAAAAAACCTATGCATGTAATTAAAATACAGCATAATAATTGCTACAAAGGATATATAAACTGAGAGATAATCCATGGAAATATACAAGATAGGAATATCAATACCTGCTGGGTAGCATAGAGAAATCCTTTATTGATAAAACACTTAAGATGCCCTTTCCTTAATATTTTGAACTTACAACATTTCATAATGGCAGGACATTTTTTGTTACTGGGTGCCTATCGCAAGGATAAGGTACCCACTAGCCATATGAGGCTATTGAGCACTTGAAGTGCACGTAGTTTGAATTAAGATGTGTCATGGTTATAAAACACATACCAGATTTCAAAGACTTAGTAAGAAAAAAAAATTAATATCACATATATGTTAAAATTATACTAGTTTGAATATATTGAGTTAAATAAAACATATTATTAAAATTAATTTGCCCTATTTCTCTTTTACTATTTATATAGCTACTGAAAGTTTGAAATAAAATATGCTATTTGCATTATATTTCTGTTGGACGGTGCTGCTCTGGGTAAAGGGCTCTTCAATATTTGATTAAAAAATAGGAACAGAGAGAAGAGTACTGCAGAGCGATTAAGGGAGTTGGTTTGTTTAAGTTACGTCATTTGCCTAGTTCTTTGGGTTACTTATGTGTAAAATGGGAAGAAAAATGATAATTTCTAAACAGTGATATGACTAATAAAGTGGGATGCTTATAGTGTTTAGTATGGTATTGGTAAATAGTCCATACTCAATCTTCTTAACTATTATTGGAATTATTATTATTTTATAGATAACAGAATACTCTTAATCCCCCACTTTCTCATGCTAACATATAATAAATTAATTTATTTTTGGTCTATTAATTCACACTTTGGGAGAGTTGTGGTTTTAATAGATCTTGAAAGTCACAAAATATTTTTACAAAATTCTTAGTGTTTTGTCATCTTCTTATAGCGTATTCATGCTGCGGAACCATACCAGGGTCCTCCTAGTAGTAAAATGCTTTAGCACTGAAAGAGACAAGCTCACAGATTGAGATAAGGAACGTGAGACTTTGGGCTGAAGGTAGGTATTGAAGTTCTACTTCAGCAATTTTAGTTTACATATATTAGGAAGTCTCCTAAACTTTTTTAGTTTTGATTTCCTTATGAACTAAAATTCGGGGTGGGGATGACGGGAGCAGAAATTACTGAGTTGATTGCTAGGATTGGATAACACTGCCATTACTCCCAAGGTGGGAGTGGAGAAAGGGGAAAGTAAATGAGAAGGGGACACAGGGCTTCACATGTGTTTGTGGTATTTTAATGACTAAGCTGAGTGATGGGTATGTATTTACTGCAGGATCTATTGTGATCTACCCATTTCTGTATTTGGGAAATGTTTCAGTGAAAAGCTATTGATTAGTTTATAGTTCAACTGCATATTAATTGCTATGTCATTAAGTCTTTTCTTTAAGGGTCTAAGAAATACCAAACTTCATGGAAGAAGCAGGAAAGAAAATGGAGTCCGTGAAATCTTGTTTGTCCAGACTGAATTGTAGGTGTAGATGATCAGGATACTCAGAATGAGAGGTTAGTTTTTAACATATCCTGAATAGGACATATTTTCTCTTTGGGAATAATCTTATCCATGTTTAGTTCTAAGGCCCCAGGCTTTCTTCTGCTGTCATATTGGGTCACTGCTGTGCCCTCTTCACGATGACCACCCACACTCTTTTTCCTAGGACAAATTAAATTATTACGGAATGTGTTTCAAAACCCATAACAAGGCATTACTTCTGAATAGCCAGGCATTTTTCAGAAACAAAGACTTAATTTGAATGGAGCTGGACAGAAACAAGGTGCCAAGCCATTCTTGTCACATGCACAACCCCAACGTCCCCTTTTTCTGTCCCATCAGAAACCCAATCTCGAGAGTAGGAAAAAAAAAATGCTGCCGCTGTCAATCTGTGGCAGTACATCAACTAAAGAAAAAACAACAGCTTGCTTTTTGAAAAGCAGCTTTTACTCATTCACATAATCTAAAATGCCCCCTGGCCACGATCACTATCATCTTTGATGTGGCTCAGCATATTGTCTGTGCATCACCATGCCTTCCAAAAGAATGGGGGCGCCTAAATGAAAGCAATATGGTAAGGCTTGAAAGAAATGCTTAACTATTGAACACAATGTCTTAAAACGGAAGCTCTGTGGATTTCCCCCTGTTGATACAAAACGACAGTTCTCAAGACCTCACAGAAACATCTTCCCAGATTCATTGTACAGGTCTCACAAAGAAGCTCATCCCTTCCTGTTGCTCATTCTGGCACATGTTGGCAGAGTTCCATTTAACATCTCAAGGAAATGCAACTCAGGCAATGGCTTACACAATGCATTCGAGGTCAGAGAAAATGTTCCCCCACATTATTGCTGATTTCTTGGCTTACTGTGGAGAGGATAGGAATCGTTAACTTAATTTGATGGTTAAAAAGTCTTTTGTTTGTAGGCTGCTCAGTAAAAGAGTCCCTCTGTTCTCTTTTAATCCTTGTATTCCTAAGGCTTTGGTTTGAATAGAAGAAGGGACAGGTAGCCTAATAATCTTTCTTTCTTCTCTTTCTGTCTTCTTCTCTCTCAAACACATAAACATGAAACACATGCACAAATACATTTGCAGGAAGCTGTATATTAAAAAAAAAAATCCTCAAAGCTTTTCCAAAATATCAGAGAGTTCAAAACAGTAGGGTCTTTTATTAGATCTAAACCTCTGTTGATCTTCCCTATCAATCTATGTATGCCAGAGCACACAGCCACCATTTTCATTTATTGGGCAGCATTAAATTATTAAGATAATTCATTTTGACAAACATACATTTTCTTCTTCACCCTTCTATTTATTCTCATCCCCATTTACTTGCCACCTCTGCAACCTCTGCTTTTTCCACTGGAGGAAAGACCTACCAGAGGTACAAGCTAAGCAAACCAGCTCTAGCTTTTCCTTCCCTCTTTTTTTTAAAAGATTTTATTTATTTTTAGAGAGAGGGGAAGAGAGAAAAAGAGGGGGAAATAAACACTGATGTGTGAGAAAAGCATCAATCAGTTGCCTCTTGCATGCACCCCAACTGGGGACCTGGCCTGCAACCCAGGCATGTGTCCTGACTGGGAATAGAACCAGTGACCTTTTGCTTTGCTCGATGACGCCCAACCCACTGAGCCACACCAGTCAGGGCTCCCTTTCCTCTTGCTGCCACCCCATTGTACTGTACTACCTAAATTCGATGACCATAAATCCCCTTACTCTGACACCATACTCTTATCTAACTTTCCTGAAAGCAAAATTACTTGTTCCTTCAACCTGAACACAACTTTTTTCTTTTTTTTTCTTGCCAGTGAAATTAATCACAGTAAAATGTCAGAAGAAAAAAACTATTTTATTTTAATCTTTCCTACTAAGGCATAAAACAAAAACCTGCTTTCCTGATTCTTTAAAGATTACCTGTTTTTATGAAAGATGAAGGTACAAACACTTAATAATAAAATCATGTAAGTAGTTTCATTTAGTTCTCTTTTCCCCTTAATCAGTTATTTTACTCTATTAGTCAAAGTAATGCCAACTGCTATACCAACAACAATAAATAAAAATATGTTAATGGCTGATACCCCTTTTCACTTCTACTCCAACATAGCTCACCCTGATTGGAAGATAGCTCTACTCCAAGTGGCAGTTCAGGAATTCAAGCTTCTTTCATTATATTCTTCCAATTTAGGCCAATGAAAAAAAGGACACTAGAAAGCCAAACATGGAAGGTTTTTTATAAGACAGGTCTTAAAGTAGTAAAGATCATATTGCATTGGCTTGAGTTTCATTTCATAATCAGGCTTCAGATTAAGGGCTGCTGGAAATGTGTTCTAGCCGTGAGTCCAAACAGGTAGGAAGACAAGCGAGATAGTCTCGGCAAAATCTACTTTCTGTTTAGAAAAATTTCTTTAGCTGTTCTTTATGAGTTGGTCTGTAAGTACCCAATTTTCTTAGCTTTCCTTCACTTGAGAATGTCTTCGTATCCTCTTTATTCCTGAAGGGTTTTTTCTTGGATATAGAATGCACAGTGGACAGGTCTTTCCCCTCAGCACTTGAAAACACATGCCACTGCCTTTTGACCCTTCGTGATATCACATGAAAATAATTTGTTCACTTAAGTTGGTGTTCCCCTATAAATTATATGTTGTTGTGTTCTTTATTTTCATAAGTTTTCACTATGATGTGTCTTAGCAAGTATTTCTTTGGATTTATCCAATCTAGAATTCAATAAGTTTTTGAAATCTGCAAGTTTATGTCTTTTGTCAAATTTGGGAAGTTTTCAGACATTATTTCTTCAAATTCCTTATCAATTCCACTCCCTCTCTCTCCTTTCCTTCTACAACTCTAATCACAGGAATGCTGGTTCTTTTGTTGCTCTCCCACAGTCTCTGATTCATTTCCCAGAGTATTTCCTCTCTGCTGTTCAGTCTGGTTGAATCTTGTTGCTCTGTTATCAAGTTTACTAATTCTATCCTCTGTCATTTCCACTCTATGGTTGAGCCCATTCAGCGAGTCTTTAATTTCAATTATATTATTTTTCAGTTCTAAATTTTTCATTTAGTTCTTATTCATTAATTTCAATTATTTGCTGAGATTTTTCTAATTTTTAATTTGTCTTAAGGGAATTTGAAAGGACTCTGTGAACCATTTCTGTGTCAACTGCTTCAAGATGGATGTCAGAGAATTCCAACCTTTGAATTCCAATCCCTCTCTGTGGATTGGTCTCATTCCAGTTTGTGGTTTTCCTGTTTTTTGTTTTTTTTTTACATTGTGAGTGATTTTCTATTATATTCTGGACATCTTGGATATTATTTTGTGAGACTGAGATATAGCCTGAGGACCAGGTGAATTGGTGAGCTGGGGTGGGGCCCGAGAATGAGTTTCTATCAAGTTTCCAAGTGATGCTGATGCTGCACATCTTGAGGTGCACTGTGAGAACCAGAGGATCAGGCTGAAGGAAAGCCAGATTCCCATGCTGCAGACTTTTACTATCCCTGCCAGAACCATGCCTGCAAAAGTATGGCACCAACTCCAACTTCCCTGTTGACTCCAAGTGGGGATTTTTGGGACTTTTACTTACATATATATACAGATAGTATTGTGCGTGTATATATACATGTATACGTGTATATATATACATATATATACACACATATCTATCTATATACATAGATAGTATATACAGTATAGATACTATATAAGTATATAGCATACCTATAATATGTATATATAGATATTACATAGTATAGAGTGTGTGTGTGTGTGTGTGTGTGTAACATAGACACACTATTGCTTCCATTTCTCTGGAGAACCCTGGCAAACAGGCAAATAGTAAAAAAATTTCATTGATTGAATGTCTGCTACGCTCACTTTGTTAAGAGCTTTCAATTCTGTATTTAAATGTCAAAATTGCTATATAAGTATTACTATTTCCATTTTTGAAATAAGGAAACTTAGTTACAAAGGGTTAAGTAACTTTCTGGTAAGACACTAGCATTTGATTTGAATTTAAATGTACAGACTCCAAAGTCTTTTAACAACCACTATACAAAACTCGATTAGAATTCAACTCCTAGATAACAACACTAGAGTTGTATTATCTTTTGTCTATCAGCTTTAAATGACTACCCAAGACACGGACACAGGGCACCTTTAACTCCAGGCTCTGTAGCATGTAATGTACATGCCTTGATGAACTAACTATACATGGTCTCTGCCCTAGAGAAAAATTCAGTGTGAAAGGTCAACCACTCACCATTTTTTAAAATTTTCTTGACTGTAAACTTGAGTATGAAGAGATCTTTGTGACTTTTTTATTATTGATGGGAGACAGAATAAAAATAAGTTGTTCACTATCATATTATCTTCTTCTATAATCATTCATGGAGCCCATATGGGTAATGCTTAACATTGTGAATAAAGCAACAAGCGTTTATCCGAATTTATTCCTTGTCCTTTTTTGTTAATGTAGCCAGGGAGATTTACTTCTATGATTCGTGAACTTGTAGTTCCATTTATAGACTTTTAGGGAAGCATAATGAACATATATAAAGCAATTAGAGAGCAGCATAATTAAGTTACGAATTGTTCAGAGAAACGAATTTACATATGGACTAGAAATGCTATGAAAGTTATCATCCCAAAGCAAGAGACACTAGGGTTAGAGAATTAAAAAGGATACATGAGATCCATTTGGTAAATTATTTTACCAGTGGTTCTTAAACTTTTTTGGACAACGGAACCACCTGGAGGGAGGTCCTATTAAAACACAGATTGCTGAGCCCCATCCCTAGGGTTTCTCATTCAGTACGTCTGGAGTGCACCTTGAGAATTTGCATTTCCCAGAAGCTGCTTAGACTACTGGTGTGAGGACCATACCTTAATAGCCACTGATCTATCCAGGCCATTCACATCAACTGCCTGGGTCTGTTAGCGCCTTACACATTGCAGAGATCAACTTATAACACCTGCTGTTGGCTTTGAGGGCTTCTGATTTTTCTTTCACCTCCTTGAATTTCATCGCTGTGCCTGCAATAAATATATCCTAATAACAAACTTGAGACTAAGCCACTTCAAAGAAAAATATGGCGGTGGAGCAGAAAACTGTCTGAATGAAACCAACATTGGATGCTCTGTTTGAGAATAGTTTAATCTTTTATACTTTTATATACAAATCCAACATCAAAGTGCATTCCCAGGTTCTGTCATATTTGTTCTTTCTAGTAATAGATGAAACGTTTGTCTGCTGCCATTCTCTTAACTTGATAATTAGTGTGATAATACAATTTTCCTGGTGTTTATAATCCTTGATCATATATTGTAATCATAAATATAGGCCACAGACTCAATGACTTAATTATAACCTTGATGGTAGACTGATACAGAAAAACCTCACTCTCTCCTCAGGGTAAAAGAGGAATCTTTTGAACATATTTTAGAATTAATCTATAGTAAACATTTAAAAGTGTATTGAAGTGCTGATAGTCTAATATGATGATTTGAATATACCCTGACATATTCACTTTCATGTCTTTACACGTGCTCCATTTAGCATGTTCTCATGTTCATTGCACTAAATTACTCAACTTTTTTCAATTCAGATCATATTTGTTCAATCCATTAACTATTACTACTCTTGCTGACACCCAGTTATTTATTAAACATGTCTGATATACTAGTCTCTGTGTTAGATGGTAATGATGCAGGTGAATGAAACACAAGGCAATACTCAGTAGTAAGGGAAATAGACTTGTAAAAATATAAATGTGATAAGGTGTTAGAGGGGCTATTATAGAAGTATAATGGCCACAAAGAAAAACAACTGACTCTGTTTTTATATTACTCTCTAAAATATCATGTGCGTGGATTCTGTCTTTCTCTATCAATGCAATGGTTCCATATAGCCTCAATAAAGCTTCCCTTAACAAATGTTGAAATGGTCATTGATTTATACATTTAACATTGAACTTGCCCTATGTGAAAACTAAATATTTAAAAAAAACCTTTAACTGTAGTGAGAACATAAGAAAAAAGGCATCAAATGGTAAGTAACTCCAATATTCCAATAGGTTGAGGAGTTCAAGATATAGGTCCTCCTATAAATAAATTTACATATATATACATATATACACATGTATATATATATATGGTTTGAAACATGTAAATAATTATCACTGGATGAGGGAGACAGAGGAAGTTAGATTACAGCCAGATATTTCTTTAAAATCTCCTCCTCATCACCACCAAGGCACCCCCCCAAACCTAAGAGATTTACTAGTTCCAAGTGAGGAGAGTGATTAGGAGTGATGCCTGGCCATATATACACATATGGTTTATTAGTGACTACACAAAGAACTTTACACCATACAATTCCATCTTTTCCAATGAATTGTTCTGTGGTGTAAAGAAATATTGTGATAGCATCAGTCAGACTGGTGCAGCCACTGTGGAAAACAGTGTGGAACTTCCTAAAATATCTAAAGGTGGAACTGCCTTTTGACCTGGAAATTCCACTGCTGGGATTATACCCTAAGAATCCTGAAGCACCAATTCAAAAGAACCTATGCCCCCCAATGTTCATAGCAGCACAATTTACAGTAGCCAAGTGCTGGAAACAGCCTAAGTGCCCATCAGTAAATGAGTAGATCAAAAAACTGTGGTACATTTACACAGTGGAATACTACACAGCAGAAAGAAAGAAGGAGCTCCTACCCTTCATGACAGCATGGATGGAACTGGAGAGCATTATGCTAAGCGAAATAAGCCAGTCAGTGAAAGACAAATATCATATGATCTCACCTATAAGTGGAACCTAATCAACAATACAAACAAGTGAGAAAAATAGAACCAGAGACAAGGAAATACAGAACAAACTGACAGTGACTAGAGGGGTGGTAGGAGGGAGATAATGGGGAAAAGAAGCGGCAGTCCAGGAACGTGTATAAATGACTCACGGACAAAGACAATGGGGGGAAGACTGAATGTGGGAGGTGGGGTGTGGATAGGGCAGGGGAGAGTAATGGGGGAAAAATGGGGACAGCTATAATTAAACAACAATAAACAAAATTAAAAAAGAAAACGAATTTTTAAGTGTACTTTATTGATTATGCTATTACAGTTGTCCCAATGTTTTCTCCCGTATATCACCCTTCACCTGGCACCCCTCTCACCCTCCAGCATCCCCCCCCCTCTTAGTTCATGTCCATGGGTCATACATGTAAGTTCTTTGGCCTCTCCATTTTCCATACTATTCTTCACCTCCCCCTGTCTGTTTTATTATTTTATGCCTACCAGTTATGCCTCTTATTCCCTGTACCTTCTCCCTCCATTCTT
This sequence comes from Micronycteris hirsuta, assembly GCA_004026765.1. NCBI lineage: Eukaryota > Metazoa > Chordata > Mammalia > Chiroptera > Phyllostomidae > Micronycteris > Micronycteris hirsuta. Next base: position 9,065 of record PVJI01017542.1, read on the forward strand.
CCCCTATCCCTCCCCACTGATAATTGTACATGCGATCTCCATTTCTGTGATTCTGTTTCTGTTCTAGTTGTTTTCTTAGTTTTTGTTTTTGTTTTTTAGGTTCAGTTGTTGATAGCTATGAGTTTGTTGTCATTTTATTGTTTATATTTTTGGATCTTCTTCTATTTCTTAGATAAGTCCCTTTAACATTTCATCTAATAAGAGGTGATGATGAACTCCTTTAACTTGACCTTATCTGGGAAGCACTTTATCTACCTTTCCATTCTAAATGATAGCTTTGCTGGAAAGAGTAATCTTGGATGTAGGTCCTTGCCTTTCATGACTTTAAATACTTCTTTCCAGTCCCTTTCTTGCCTGTAATGTTTCTTTTGATAAATCAGCTGATAGTCTTATGGGAACTCTTTTGTAGGTAACTATCTCCTTTTCTCTTGCTGCTTTTAAGATTCTCTCCTAATCTTTCACCTTGGGTAATGTAATTATGATGTGCTTTGGTGTGTTCCTCCTTGGGTCCAACTTCTTTGGGACTCTCTGAGCTTCCTGGACTTCCTGGAAGTCTATTTCCTTTGCCAGATTGGGGAAGTTCTCCATGTTTTCAAATAAGTCCAAATTTCTTGCTCTTCCTCTTCTTTTTCTGGACCCCTATGATTCAGATGTTGGAATGTTTAAAGTTTTCCTGGGGGTTCCTAAGCCTCTTCTCATTTTTTTTTTGAATTCTTGTTTCTTCATTCTGTTCCAGTTTGATGTTTATTTCTTCCTTTTGTTCCAAATTGTTGATTTTAGTCCTGGGTTCCTTCCCTTCACTGTTGGCTCCCTATATATTTTTCTTTATTTCACTTTGTGTAGCCTTCATTTTGTGACCATAAATCAATTCTTTGAGCATCCTCATTACAAGTGTTTTGAACTCTGCATCACATAGGTTGTCTATCTCCACATCTCTTAGCTCTTTTTCTGGAGTGTGATCTGTTCTTTCATTTGAGCGATATTTCTTTGTCTCGGCATACCTGTTATGCTGAAAGGAGGTGGAGCCTTAGGTATTTGCCTGTGGGGGGCCAATTATCTTTGCTGCATTGTGGCACTGTCTGTGGGGGAGGGGTCAGAGAGGGAACAATACTGCTCAATTCCTCTGCTCTAGCCCCACTTTCCTACTAACTCTCCAACAACACTGGGAGTTTCTCTTGCCTTCTCAACCTTCACAGTATTTTATAGCTAGAGGTTTTGAGTCTAATTTCCCAGTCAGCCAGCCCTTCCTCACCCCCAAAGTCCAGGTCGACCACCTTGCTGTGGGTCCTCTCCACCCACTCATCTACCCACCTCTGCCCCTCTTGCCAGTCTGGATGAATATTTCTTTAACTTCTTGATTGTTGGAGTTCCATGCAGTTTGATATTCTGGCAGTTCTAGTTGTTTATTGTTTTTAAATTGGTTGATGTACTTTTGGGTGTCTTTTGGTTGTGTGAGGAAGTGAAGAGTTTCTACCTATGCCTCCATCTTCACCAGAATTCCAAGAAAAGAAATCTTCTGATAGAGGAACACTCAGATATAATGTGCCATAATGACATTTGCAACCACTTCTCTGGCCTTTAAAAGATGTCAAAAACAAGAGGGCCAATACAAACCTAATGGAAAACAGGGGCTGGAAGAGTTCTATTTCACTTGGCCTGGGCCACTCTCTACCTCCTGTGATGATGGATCCATGTCTAAACAGTAATAGATCCTAGAAACATTAAATTATTAAAGTGAACCTCTGCTTTTTCCTCTGTAGAACTCTATGGTTCCAATACATGAACTCAGTGGTCCCTCTAAAATTTTATAAACTCCCAATTTCTTGGGTATTCTCACTCTTGGACAAATGAATTGGTAATTTAATTAGTTAATAGGTAACTTTGAAGTTCTTATTTTGCAATAACAGTTCCCCTTACAGTTTTAAAAGCTCGATGTAGTAATTCCTATAATATTCTGAAACAGAAAATTAAATTCCTAAAAATAATTATAAATTCAGAGGAAAGAAATTCTCAGAGTAATGAAAATGCTTGTTTTCAAAAACCTCTACCCCAGTGCTTATGATTTCATAAAAAAGTCACTCAGCCACTCATTTGGAACCCCTGAGTCTTACAAGGAATAAACTGACACTAAATTATTTTATGAAAGCTATTAAGTTTTATGGTTTAATGTTTGTGATAGTACTTTGATCCAAAGGCATATGATTTGGTTGCATATTAGAGTGAGTATGCAGTAGTATTAACCAGCAAAACAACAATGTTGTTGAAAACAAAATAATCCCTAATTGTTTATCTACTCTCTTGAGTCGACGTGAAGATAGGAGGAACCACATGGACAGCCAGAAGGAATCACTACTAATTGGTCGAGAGCAAATAAAGCAACTATTAAAAAGTTGACTTGAATATATATATCTCCAAATAGAACTATTTAGTATAGGGGCAAACAATCATATATATTTCAAAAGTCCTTTTTAGTCTACATATTCACTGATGTTGCTTTTGCTATATCCTCCAAGCCTAGACCAGGGCTAGCAGGCTCCTTCTCCTAAACTGTACCCAAAGAGTACTATTGCTTTATTTCATCTTCTAATCAATCTGACTGAATTTTCTCATATACGAGAGGCATATGAGAAAGTAAAGCTGAGTTTCAGCTTTTCTATTTATAATATTCTCACTTTACATTCCCAGGTTGTAGTCTTGAGCATAGCTTAATGAATAGCTATCATTTAGTGATTCTTACTCTATGTCAGAATATATATGTATGTATCATTACTAATACTTAGGAGTAATTGAACAGTCTTATAAAAAAGCCTATGATATTCATTTATATGTATCCCACAATCCATCAGTAGCTGACTTAGATTTGAAATGATGTCTTTCTGATTTCAAATCCCCATATCCTCTCTCTGTCCTGACTCTTCCATGCTCTTCCCACACACGTAGTCCCAAACCCTTTAAGAAATGGGCTTAATCAGTTTCATCACTAAGCAAACTCTTCCATTTCTTTGTTACAAAGATCCTTCTTTACTTCAAACCCCTTATTTTTCATGAATCTGTGAGTAAGAGAGGCAGAACCCTTATGTGCTCCTGTTCTTTAGAATAAACTTGCAGGAATAATTAAAACCACAACGTTGCATCATTATGAGGATAACATAAGAACAAGAGGGTGACATTACTAATACTCTTCAAGGGTGTGGTAAGGGTATATAATTACACAAGCAATAAAATATAGAACACTACTCTATCTGGTTCACACTTATTTTTGTCTCTTTGAAACTTCAGAAGATTTAGGAGTCAAGATAAAATGAAGTGGATAATACAAGATGAAAACATTTTATAAGGAAGGAGAATTAGTCATGTCCCAGATCTCATTGGAATCTAGGCTCTTAGAGTGACTATATATAGGTTGCAGTAACTGGTGAACTTGGAGTGAAATGAGACATCTTCAAGATATTGAGCCAAGCTTAATTATTGGAGTATAATCTCTGACCTAAGCATTTCCCTTACTTTTACTATCAGAGAGTAAAATTGTCACATAAAACCTTTCCTTTTTTCTTCAAGGACATCTACATGCTACCAGCTGAATTATAACATTTGGAGTTTTGTAAAATCAACATTGCCATGACTATTTCTTATATGACTTTAATGAAGATATGATGCCAAAACATGAGGTTAGTCATCTCAGAGATCTGCATGTGCTCTTACTAGACTTTAGTTTTCTTTATCTACTAGATTTTTATTGATAATGCTAAAGATAAAAATATTAACTTAATGAAATGATCTTATGGGCAGAAAACATGACTTGGAATCCTGACTGAATCACTTAAATAGCTTTGTTATCATGAAAGAAGCTGATTACTTCTTATCCACCTTCTCTTGTGATATTCCTTATCAAGAATGCTCCCCAGGACTTAGGGTTTTATAAAAGGAGCGGAACTCACCTGTGTTATTGTGTGTTCCACTTGCATTCTTAGCTCCAGGCAAACTTGACCATGTGAGTTCTTTCCACTGTTCTCAATCATCCTGGGGTTTTGCACCAGTTGCTTTGTTATCTGTGCTCCTAATAATTTCCCCTCAGCCTTCCCCATCCACCTTCTGCTACCTGTTTCTGGATTTGCCATCTGAGCTCACTATCCCTAGCTCTCCTCCTCAATCCCTTATTCTTCCTGCTCCAGTTATAACACTTAACTCACAATGACTTTGCCTGCTCCCTTCACAGGAATAGCGAACCTCTTAAAAGCAAAAACCATGGTGTGTCTGCTTCACACCCTCAACCCTTAAAATATCGTCAACATATAGTAAATCCTCAGAGAGACTTTCAGGGTGAGTGGAGACCTTGAAAATAATATAAGGTTTTGTACTATTGAGTTCTGCTCTATTAATAAAAATGGAGCTTCTAACTGAGTAGAATTTGGGCATTGCTCTTTTTTGCCAAAAGGATTTATTGATTTTTAAGGCACTTTATTTCTAGTAAATATCATGTGTTAACAGAGAGAAAAAAAACTTTTCCAATATTCATAGAAGTGACAATGTTAAGAAATAAGAATTCACCCGGAATCAAATTTATTTAAATTTCATAATTATCTTTGAGCAGTGGTCCCCAGCCTCTTTGGCACCAGGGACTAGTTTTGTGGAAGACAATTTTTCAACAGACTGGGGGCGGGGATGCTTTTGGGATGATTCAAGCGCATTGTACTCCTGGAAACCTCCTGCTGTGTGGTCTGGTTCCTAACAGGCTATGGACTGGTACTGGTCTGTGGCCCAGAGGCTGGGGATGCCTGTCTTAAAAGATGAAGAAATAAAGCATAAAAGTGTTCTACCCAATGTTAAATAGTTAGTTTAGCACAAATAGTGAAATGACTGACCTCCCAACTCTATGTGATAATCAGGTCTCATTCATCTTGTGGCCCCCGTTTCCACCTGTGCTTCAGTGAGAGTTTCACTATCTCCGTAGCTGTTCCTCCATCTTAGCTTGGAGGGGTCATGGAGTAGTATTAGTCAGCCAGTAAAAGCTAGATTGGCTTCTAAGCTTTCACCATGCTGAGACGTTGCTTAGCCTGCCAAGTTCAAACATGGTTCTTCTTGGAAGAAGAGTTTTACTATTGTGTGGCTGGAGACCACTGAGTCATTTCCAGCCCCTGCTACGGGCACTGCTTAGAACAGGGCTTCATCATCTCCCAGCAAAGAGGAGCCACAGATGACTGTTGAGCCTCCGGTGGCATCGTTAATGTTCTCACAGCTGGCCGCCTTCTCTCAGAAATGCACTGTAAAGAGAGCAATGTGCTAAGGACTTGACTCTGTTCATTTAACTGATTTTAATTTATGCTCCCTCTGGATACCTACCTTAAAAGAAAATTAAACTCAGGCTAAAATGGACATCTCTCTATAGAATGGAAAGTAGGAAAGGTTGTCATATTTGAAGGAAGAGGGCAGCTGGTTGTCAAAGGTAAGTACATTTCTAAACTAAACATTTCTACCCCCAACACCACTGACTACTCCCATTCTCATTTAAATTCAAATCTTAGCTTTCATTCTGTGAGCATCTGGGTTTGACTCCACTGTCATTTCCATTCCCCAACCAGGAGATTTTGATTGATATATAAATATATCAAGGCTCTGAGTCTGATGGAAGCCAGACCTGCGAGGCCTTAGTACCGGGTTCGCCCAATCCTGGTTTTAATCACACAGCAACCCAACCCCTGAAATGTAGATGGGCTAAGACATCCCAGATCATGAGCTTAGGGAAGACAATCAACATATCTTTGAAATAGATCATTATCTCCTAACATGCAGGTGATGGAAGACGTGATTCATCAGGGGCTGGAACACCATGGGGACGTTGCACAGGCAAAATAACATCGCCAAAAGAAGGATGAGATGAATTTGACTTGGCAATAAGTTTTCCATCCATCACCCTTTTGAAGTCCTGGAAATTCATTCTTGTAAACATCTCACACCCTCTCAGACTTTTACAATAATCAGGATACCCACAGAGCTTTAGCTTCAAACGAAAGAGGTAAGTGTCTGCTGAACAATGTTACACTGCAAGTGCTTTGGATGAATTTCCTGCATCTCAGGCCTGTGGTTCTAAGACAGAGTTTGTTCTTTTAATGAATTCCAGTCCTGACATAAGATCACAGTCACAGTGTCTTTGTATAATCGGTACAATGGTGCAATTCTTTTTCTGCTTGCTCTATAAACATGGCAGGCCTTGTGCTTGAACAGCATGCAATCTACTTGAGAGGTAGGCTAGAAGGGCTACTAGGCAACCAATTATCAAAGGTTGGCAAAGTTGGGCAACACAAACTTTTCTACCCAAAATAAAGTTCTCCAGTTTAAAGACCAAGCCAGACATCTTAAACGGCATCACTCTCTGGATGATACTCTCCTTGGATCCCCAGTATTAGAGTAATCAACACATGCATACTAATTGTGGGGCATGAAGATATAAATAAACAACTACATTCTCTAGTCTTCTGTAAATTTACCTGCTTTGTTAGAGTCTCCTATCAACAGGATATAAGAGAAAGCCCAAATGTCACAACAACAGGTATTCAAAAATAGACCTCAAAACAAGGAATGAAGCTTCGACAGTACTTGTTCCTTGTCTAGAGGAGGGATGGAGGGACCCTTCTGCATAGAACTGTTCTCTGCTTTGGGAAAGGCCTCAAACTAAAACCATGTAACTGGGCTGGTTGACACTTGTTGTACTCATCACATGACTGATCCAAATACACCACCTTGTTAAGATGGTGGTGAGCTCATGGCAAAGGGATAATATTGAAATTGCTTTCCAAATGATAATACTTTTAAGTACCATACAATAGTTTAGAGTTAAAAGTGAAATCTCTATAATTGACCTATCCTTCTTTCATAGGCATTAGGTAGATAAATTGGCATACTTCACTCTTGTGGGGTGTCTTAAATTCTCACAGTTCTACAAGCTCAGGAGAGTGAGTGTTCTCCAAAAATTAACAGACTTCGTATGCATACAGCCTTCTTTAACCAATATAGCAAGCAGAAAACCAAAATGCCATGTACTAGTGGCACCAAGAATTGCAAGATGGCCATGAACACATATGCTGGACATATAGAAGCATATTTGCATATATTTGTTGCATGAATAAACGGTGTTAGCTGAGGTCAATGGGCAGCGGTTCAAATCTCTGCCCATTGCAATTTGAAGGTTGAATTACAAGGTCAAGGGCATCAAAGCTGAATAGATGTTTAGTAATTTTTGGCTGAACCTTATGGTTTTTCCAATATTTGATTTTGTCAATGAATGATTTTTGAGTAATTCCATAGGGTACAGTTCTAGAACTTGAATCAAGGTCCTTCTTTGTTGCTTAATGAGCTGTTCTATGGAGAGACATCATGGGAGGGGTATATGTAATCAGCACTTAAGATAAATACCTAGTAGGAATAATTTTTTATTGTTAATAATTTGTCATCAGATCCCTGCTATCCCTGCCTTCATTTAAAATGAGAAAACACCAGGTAGAAGGCTGGGGTATGAGCGGAATGGACTTTCATCGACACCTCTATGGTTGTTTCCCTAAGGGATGGCCCCTCTGCTTTTTCCAGGTGTGAGCTAAGCCATACCATCACCACCTGACCGCAGACCAGTTGAAGGCATCATTTCCTCCCAAGCTTTGCTGATTTTCCACATATAATGCCACACAATATGGCAGCCAATGGCATCGTGTTTACTCTTCTGGGACTGATATATGCCATTGACAAAGATGTCTCTGAGAACCACATGGTTCTCTCTCCCCTATGTTTTAAGTCAAGCCAGCAGGACCCTCCTCCTCCCTGATTGGGCAACCTCCATTCTGTGCCACAAATAAGAGAAAGCCATTGTTACTTTATCATCGTTGTCATCATATTATTGTATATTTTTTCCCATGGAAGTCATCATTGTTACCTTGAGATATATTTACACAGCGAAGATGGGCAGAGAAGTGATTCAGGAAATTTAGAACTTAATAAATTGGACCCATGGTCACAGCTGGACTAATAACAACCAGAATCATATCCAGATTCTTGAATCCCTCAAAGGCTGTTTCCATTCTATTAACCTCCTTAGACATTTCCAGAACACTTGAAATATTCCTATGTGGGTAGTAGAAAAGTTCATGGATGATTCTGTCCCATTCCCTGTCCCTCTGTTCAAGTCTCATCTCTTCAGTGTGTTAATAAATCAGAGACCTTCTCTCTTCCATTTCCTGGTAAAGCTTTAATTTTTTTCATTGTTCTCGACTAGTGTGCTAGAACAGGTTTGCACAGGCTCTCAAGTGCAAACAGGTTTGCACATGTTTCCCCAACTTGAAGAAAATGTTATTGTTAGCCATGTAGAAGTGTTTGAAATGAAAACTGGCAAAGGCTACAAATGAGGTTTGGGGTTTTTTTCCTCAAGTTTTCTTTTCTTTTTTTTTTAATGTTTTATTGTTTATAGTATTACAGTGATCCCAATTTTTCTCCCCCGCCCCTGCAACCACTCTTCTTCCCACTCCCACAGGCAATTCCCACACTGTTGGTCATGCCCATAGGTCTTTAACACATGTTTTTGACCAATTCCTTCACCTTCTTTCAATCAGCCTCCACCTCCCTCTTCCCCACTTACAGCTGTCAGTTTATTCCATGATTCTATGCCCCCAGTTCTATTTTGTTCATTAGTTTATTTTGTTCATTAGATTCCACTTATAAGTGAGATCATACAGTATTTGTTTTTCACCAACTGGCTTATTTCACTTGGCATGGTAGTCTCCAGTTCCATTCATGCTATTGCAAAAATCGGCAATTCCTTCTTTTTTCTGCTGTGTAGTATTCCATTGTGTAAATGTACTGCAGTTTTTTAATCCACTCATCTACTGATAAGTACTTAGGCTGTTTCCAAATCTTGGCTATTGTCAATAGCACTGCTATGAACATAGGGGTGAATAGGTTCTTTTGACTTAGTGTTTCAGGACTCCTAAGGTATATTCCCAGCAGTGAAATCATTGGGTCAAAAGGCAGTTTCATTTTTAGTTTTTTGAGGAAAACCCACATTGTTTTCCACAGTGGCTGTGCCTGTGTGCACTAGGGTTCCCTTTCCTCCACGGCCTCACAAGCAGTTATTGTTTGTTGATTTATTAATGATTCCCACTTTGGCAGGTGTGAGGTGATATCTCATTGTGGTTTTAATTTGCATCTTTCTGATGGTTACTGATGTGGAGCATTTCTTCATACGTTTATGGGCCATCTGTAATTTTCTTAACAATGGTTTTATTCAGACACAATTTGTAAAGACACAGTTGTTAACTTTTTTATTTATCAGCACAGACCTCTTTCTTATCCATCAAAAAAAAGCAAACCTCCTTGTTCCGGACGACTTTGCTGAAAGCTTAGAATAAAGCTCTACCTTGTGATACCTTCGACAATGTAATTATTTAAATCAAAGCAAGCCAGATTACTAGGGGTATCTTCTCTAGGCTTACACCTGTTAACATCCCAATAAAAGCAGCTACCAGGGGTGTTACCTGCATTTATATTTCATGTATATTTTTCATTACTGAGAAAAATAAGGCTATTATAGACTCTCTGACTCCAACTGGTCTATCAGATAAATGTGGCCATTTGAGTGAGTACTGATGAAACCAACAGAAGTTCCTATCTGTTGCCCATGTGATCTTGACAGGCAATAGATCCTTGTTTCAATGCACCAGCTTTTGGAGTGGTCCATCATATATAAGTGAATATCTGATATATCTCTCCAATCCAAAGATTAACAACCAGATTATGAACAACTCACTGGATGTTTTCATTGGCTTTTGGGCATCTCATACTTTAATGGAGCTCATCTTTGGGAACATTCAATCACAAGAAAAAGGGGGAAATTAAAAAAAGAAACTCATGATAGAGCCTACAACATGTAATGAAGGGAAGTCCAATGTAGGAAAGCCAACTTAGTAAACAGGGAAGCTTTAAAAATAAACACACACAGCTACAACTGGGCACCAGTTCCCTGAGTGAATTCTGAAATATTCCCAAAGATAAGAGCAGCCTCCAGAGATCAGACTAGCGGGAGTATACTTCCCAGCCCTTTTTTGCTGTCAAGTCACTACAGTTGTCAATAAAGGTCTCTCTCTGACCTTTTCTGCGCCTCTCCTGAGAGTCTTGAAATACCCAAGAACTGCTATATGTCTTCAAAGAACACCTGTTTCATAATAACCTACAAAACTAAGCCTTCAAAGGAGATAGAATGTAGAACAAGAGACTTAAATAGTAGAAATAGAAGATGCCTCCTGAAACCATTGAAAAAGGCATCTCCTGGATGCCTGCTTATTTGTATGTGGCTTTATGCACAAAATAAATAGCAATACTGTACACACTGGACAGACATTCCAGACGAGGACACCTTGCCAGTTAGGATCCCTGCAGTAACCACCTACACTTGAATCTGCACTTGCGTGGGTCCACTTCGAGATTTAGCATCAGTCCTTCTCAACCATATAGTTGCACAGTACCATTTACTCTGACAGCATGCTCTAATTGAAGACATTGACATTGAATTAAAAATGTAAAGCACCAGCAAATCCCTTTGAGTACTGAGAAAATCTTTAATGGTAGAAAAGCAACAAACCCAGAACTTATAATTCTGATCATATGCTACTTTCTGGGGGATTATACATTATTAAAACTTATTGAAAAAGCACAATGGGGTTTTCCTTATTTTACTTAGCCTGTTTTCTCTTTGCACTTCTTTTAGCAGAGCCTATAAAATAGGCCTGAGCAGGTTCCCATTAGCTGTGGTCAGTTTTAATTTCTGGTTCTCATGCACAAAGCTGATGTGTGTAGGTTCCCATCATGGAAATAAAATGACACAAAACCATTTTTGCCATTGCTTAATTAAAACAAAAAATGCAACCTGCAATTTACACAGCAAAATTTAAGACAATCATTTACATCATGTGGAAAAATTTCTTCATTACATAGTGCTTTGTCCTCAGAGAGCATTTGCCAACATCCTACAAAAATTCTCATGTAACAAGAAAGGTGGTGCAATGTTTTAGACATTTTTTCCCTCAATCCCAACAGAAGTTGGAATATGGCCTGTCTCAACTTTTGTGGTAAAAACAGAGAGAAGACAAGCTTCTCAGTATTCAGATTCCAGAGCTCATGCCTTTTATTCATAGCTAACAGCTGACTATCATATACATCATAATTTATGATATATATGAAAGTATGGTACCCAAAACCCCATTTTTCTGGCCAGCACTACATAGAAAGCAAGTTGAGATGAAATGTAGCTCATTTCTGAATTAATCAGAACTCTTTCAGTTTCAAGAAACAGAAAGCTAACTCAGCCTGGCTTTCAAACCGGTAGAGGGGAAATTGGCTCATATAACTGAAAGGTCATCGGGTAGATCAGAATTTCAGGCATGGCCGCATCCATCAAGAACAATTTTCTCTCCACTTCTTGACACTATTTTCTTGAGTGCTGGCTTTGCTCTCAAAAGAACTCTGCTCATGTCATAGAAAAGATAAGGAACAGTAAAGTACCAGATTATACTTCACACACTAAGGAATCCCAACAGCAAGAAAGTACTTCTCATGTAATGATTCCAGGAAAAAGCTTAGGTCTGTCACTGGTCTGGCTTGGGTCAGGTTTGCATCCATCATCAGTCACTATGGCCAGGGGTAGAATGCTCTGACGTGCCAGGCATGGGTTTTCTCTTAGTTCAGGTTTCCCCAGAAGTAGATTGTGAGCCAAGGATTTCAGTGAAAACAGTTTATTGGATGTTGCAAAGAACATAGGTGGGTGACAGGGAAGTCAGCCAATACAACAATGTTACCTCAGATACCAATGAGGGATCATAGCTTAATATCACAGGAATAGTCCCTTCAAAAACAAACATGTGGAAATTACCCTGTCAAGAAGTGAGGTACTTAGGGTATATTTGGGATATTTATACCCCTGCGTCCACTAGTTATTAGGTAAGGGCTGCCTCCAGGGGACTTTTTCCCCCCAGGACCTTCCCATCTGCCTTGTGCACGAGCGAAGTTGGTTCCATGGACATGAAAGCAGTCCTCCAACAGCCATGCCTTTGCTGGCTGTTGGAAGTCAGAATTACAGGCATGGAAATGGAATATGGGCAGACCACCAACAGAGTCTGCTATAGGTTCTGTCCCCACCCCTTGTTGAGGGGATGCAGAAATTAGTGTGTGAGCCTCACCCAAACCACATCGAATGAGAGTGGAGGAGACTTGGCGCTCACAGGGAAAACCAGGGTGCTGCTCCCGAAGAAAAGGGGGAAAGTTCTTTGATAAGCCAAAATAAGAGTGTTCACTTGATTATCTGAACCCTGAAAATGTGCTCTCTGAATGTAAATCTGGTAATATAAAGGCTGGTGCCACGTGGTGAGTGGGAGATTAAGAAATAGAAACTCAGCTTAATCCTGACATACATATGGATCATTATTCTTAGCACTTGGAAGGGTGTCCGGTATCATCAAGATCATGAAAATGTGTCTGGAGCACTCAAACCTCCATTCCTCTGATAATCCTTGGTCAAGAACTTACAGTATTCCGGCATACAGAGGCTAAGAAGTATTACTGAAGACAGGACAAATGCAATCGGTGCCTTCTGGGATAAAAACAAAGAGTATGGCAAAGGCATAAAGATCCTAGCTGTACGAGTCTATAAAGAGAATCCTGTTGGCCAAAAAGAACGTGACTCTGAGATGATTCTAATCCCTTTGTTTTGCTTCTGCTGTCATCATCGTTACTTGGTGATGCGCGTATTTGGTGCTTGGCAGTTTATTATTTTTTAAAAAGATGTGTGTTGCCAACAGCTCTTCCAAATGAGGATCATTGCCCAAGGAGCACTGTATAAGCAGCACTGAGACATTTGCAACCAAGCAGGCATTAACGAAGTCTGGGGTAATTTCTACTGTGGTGAGCAGCATAATGCCAAACCTGCTAGCTGTCTGGGTTTCTGGCTGCCTAATAAACCTTTCCTTTGTGTAGCTTGTGAATGTTGGCTCGTGATCTTCTTACATCAGACTGGCTCTAAAGGGGCTCACTAAAATTGACCCCAACATCTCTGCATCCTAACCTCACATAAATCAGAGTAGGACTTTTCATCATTTATCAATAGCGAGGATTGTTCAGTAAGGCTCGGGTAGTGTGTATCTATTCCTTTGCTGTGTTTGTGCATGTGAGTATGTAGGTTTGTTTGTTGTTTATTGTCTTTGATGCTTTAAAAAATTGGAGGAGGGGACTTCACATGTTTCTAGACTCCTAGAATCTTTTGGAAACACAAAGACATTCTCCCAGTAGCAGAGACCCAACTAAATTGTACTTCTCAACCTCTGCCAACACACTTTCTAACTCAAAGTCTCAGCTCGGGTCTACATAAACACCACTACTAGTCTTGATACCTGTCCCTGACTAACTAATTTTTCTTAGTAAACAAAATTTACTTTATTTATTTTCCTTTACTGGGAAGGAAAATGGGTAAACAGTATTCTATATAACTCACACGTGCTCTCAGGTTGCAGTAAACTAAGGAGTGATACAACCTATGCACTATTCATTGGGCAAAATGCTATCTACAAAACACAACTTCCTTTGTGATAAGAACCTGAGATGGCTGGGGTGGTAAAATATACATTGCAAACGATCATGTACTTTTGACTGCAGATGTGTGCTATGATGAGAGAAAAGGGGCAACAAAGGAGAAGTGAGTTAGTGGTAACCCTGGTGAATTGTGTATTTAGACTCCTTCTCCAAGGGGACAGTTCTTTCAATGAAAGACTCAAGACCTTTAGCAGAAACGTTTGGCTTTTTGACCATACTATTCGCCTTCTACTAGTGGAGATTCACCTTAAACCATGACAAACTATTATATCCTCTTTTGACTTTTTTTCTTTCTTTCTTTAGTGTCTTAGAGATAGAATGGGTTAAAGACTCAGCAGAACCTTAAATCCAAAGGAATGTGGTTAGCCCCACTCAACAGAGAGGATCCTTAAAATGTAGAGTCTGTTGTTCTTCAACCAAAGGCCTATTTCCCCCTTAAGCAGCGGTTTCTTGGATAAGTAAAATGTGGTAGAACTCAATGGTAGATTCCCTCAGGAGAGGCCAACAGGAAAATGTCTGAATCCAAAAAGGTGCCTAATAGCAGCCAGTTCTAGGCAAAGAAAAAAGGGAAAGAAAAACCCCTCCCTTAAGCCATTCCAAACTTGGCTTGGGAAGAATATGGAAAAGGGGAAAGAAAATGTTTGGGTGTTTTTCTTCTTTTTTATGTGTTCTGTCTTGCTGGCGTCTTGTTGCCAGGAGATATTGGAGAGCCAACAATGTGCAATGTGGAACTTTAAAAATAAATCCTGTCTTGGAGCAATCCAAACTGCCTGCCATGAAAATGAGACTTTGCCAGGGTGCCAGGGCTGAACGAACCTGAAATCAAACCTCCCTAATGTTCACAGTAAATATTACAGCGATGAGAACAGGAGCAGAGGGGGACAGACTACGATGATGGCGTAAAATCGCGTAAACGAAATGGGCAGAAAATGAGTGGGTGAGAATCGGAAGATTGTGTAGTCTTCAAGTTATCAGCATGGTAAAGGATGGATTGTATGTAAATCAAAACACCTCACTGAGAGCTATAAACAAAGCCACATATTTTTGTGGAAAAAGCAATAGTGGGGGGTTGAGGGAACCTGTTTTTGAGAGTATAATTTTCCTTATGATACTTCCTTGCTCTATAATCATGAGTCTCTAAGCTTTTACTAAATCCATGACAAACCTTCTCTCTTTAGCAATAGTTACCTTCTTTTTCTGTTGGGATGAGGATGGTTTGCACAATGAGAATGATTTACATTGTTCTTATTTTTTAACTAGTAAGCGGAATAGAGCTTAAACAATATGGGATTCCCAATATACTCTCATGGAAAAAAAGAGAAAAAATCTAGGCAATAGAAGCTAAAAGGAAATAAATATGAATGCAATATACACCAGGTAAAAAAACACTCAAAATTCATGGTTTGATGGCCTTTGACCTAGTATCTTGGAGAAAAGCAGTAACTGGTAGAGATAATGATAGAAATTGATAATAAGAATAGGAAAGAGCTCTGGCTGGTGTAACCCAGTGGATTGAGCATGGGCTGGGAACCAAGCGGTCCCGGTTTGATTCCCAGTCAGGGCACATGCCTGGGTTGTGGGCCAGGTCCCCGTGAGGGCCATGTGAGAGGCAACCATACATTGCTATTTCTCTCCCTCTCTTTCTCCCTCCTTCCTCTCTCTCTAAAAATAAATAAAAATTTTTAAAAAATCTTAAAAAAAAAAAAAGAATAGGGAAGAGAGAATACATGGGGGTGGGAAGTCAGCAGGTATGATGGGCCTAATAGAACTCCTGTAAATGCAATTCTTTGGGAAAACCAGTTAGATTACAACTTCATTGGGAGAATAAAATATTGAAAAATCCATGAGAGTCAAATCAAAGTTCAGTCACATTCAAGGAGTATTGATGTTCAGAACGGTAATTCTGGAAAATAAGGAAGACCATATCATGCAGGAAACAGCTCCATAAGATAAGCAAATAAATATTAAATTTTTTGTTTATTTATGAAACTATAAAGTTTTCCCTAAATATCAAACAAATAAAGGATCTCCACACAGCAATAAAATCTATTTTTAAAAAAAGCAAAAAAAAAAAAAAAAAACCCTATAACAATATGGGGAACTATGAAGGAATTTTAGTAAGTTTTAGAATTGATCAAGTAAGCTTCAGCCTAATATAAAAGAGAAAGCAAAGTGGAGTAGGATTTTTAAGCTACTATTTTGAAGTTTAATCTTTCTTTTCCAAGTCAGTCATTTACTTACACACACACACACACACACACACACACTCTCTCTCTCTCTCTCTCTCTCTATTCCCACAGTGGCCCACACACTAGGTGAGGCACTGACTTGTGGTGAATGAACACATGGGTTCCCAAGGCAAAAGTAGTCCTGCTCTGTTAGACACTGAAATGTGCTGGTGGAGACAGACTAATCAAACAAGTTATAGGAAGGAGCCTAAGTTTTAACTGAGGCAAGTACTGTCAAAATAGATATTTAACATAGAATCTCTGTCTCAATAAAACTTCCAATGAATTTAGCATCCGTATGCGTGGTGGGCAGTTGTCAGTCTGTATCTTCCCTGGCCTCTCAGCAGCATTAGTCAGTGAGGACCACTGCCCTTTTGAAACATTCCTTCCTTGGCTGTACTTCTCCTTTACCCTCCTAGCATCTCGTTCCCTCTCTCCTTTATGTGATCAGCCTCCTTTCTCCTGCGTCAAATGCTGGAGCTCTTCAAGGTTTGATCATAGGCCCTGTCATATTCTCTCTCCGTATTTTCTTTCTTAGGTGATGGCAAAGGCTCATGGCTCCGTCTGCCTATAAACGATGGTCATAGATTTGATCTGTCTGTATCAGCACTGTCCTCTGACCCCACCTGGATGTCCCAATGGCCCCTCAAATGCATCCTGCTTAAAACCAAACTCCCGTCCCCCGCACCTGGTTATCAAGTGTTCTCCATCTCAACTTGTAGCCAGTAATGTGAGTTGTGTATTTAGAAGTAATCCTTGGCATTGCTTTTCCCAATTGCATATGCCCAATTATCACTAAGTACTGATCATTTTTTTACAGCATATACATTCCTAAAGTATATTCCTTTCTCTCCATCTCATTAAGCATCATCTTTCTTTCGAGCTAGTTCTCTTTCTGGGACTACTACATGGGTCTTCCTCCAGCAAACCTAGTTCTTTCCTAGCACATTATCCTGCTGGCATTCTACTCACTGTTACCCTAGAAATTATAACCGATCAGAAAGCATTTTAATAATTTACCTTTTTATAAGATGAGGAACAAACTTTTCATCATGACCACAGGGCTCTTCATGATTTAGTCATGATTCCTAGAAAATAAAAACCTGCCTTCATTCCAGCTAACGCCCTTAGTGATATGGTCATGTCCATGTTTTGATGCACCAAATTGTCTGAGTTCAAACCTCTGCACTGCACTTGGTCCTATGTGACCTTGGGTATATTATGTATCCATATTCTGTTTATTTTCTTGTCTGTAAAGTGTGGCCAATAATATCTACCTCATAGGCTTGTTATAAAGAGTAAATGAGTTAATAAATATAAAGTGCTTAGAAAAATGTCTGGCACAGTGTAAGCACTGTATAAATATTATTGCTGCTAACAATGTTATTTTCTGCTATTTGCACCACATATCTCACTTTTGCAGCACTTGTCACAAGTTTCAATTTTACATTTTTGCCCCCATTGATGGTAGCCTTTACCACTAGAATAAACTTTTGTTGGTCTATTTTTACCCACCACTGTATCCTCTCCACCTTACATATTCCTGCATCAATAATAGCTGTTCAATAGATATTTGTTTCACAAATGAGAAAATTATTAATTAATAAAACTCAGGTGAGCAGAGGATTTCAAGGGGAAATTATTCAATACAGTCAAATGTAGTTGAGCAGCCAAGCAAAGGAAGAGATTATCTATATAACTGATGCACAGAGAGATATAAATAGTATATCGTTATACATGAAGATATTGGAAAGAGCTAGTTTAGGGCAATGTTGAGATTGATTAGAAGCCAGAATGCAATAAGTTAAGAACTAAATAGGAGATTAGAACTAAGAGAGTATGTCCTTTAAGCCAATGCTTCTCAAACTATTTGTGGACTCATACAAATACACAGCTCACATTACAAGGAACTCAATTCACAAGTTGGACAACACCCTAAATAAGTGTTCAGTATCTCACTGACCACTGCAACAGCCCCAAGCTACATGTGGCTATTGAGCACTTCAGATGTGGTTGTACAAATTGAGATATTTTGACATTATATATACCATGTTTTGCCATGTATAATGTGCACTTTTCCACATTTTTTAAGAAAAAAATAAGAATACACATTATATATGGGTATAATGATTACATGCCATGGGTATAATAATCCCTGGTATAATGTGCACAAAAATGTGGGTGTGCATCATACATGGGAGCACATTATACACAGCAAAATACAATATATACACACACACACGACTGTATTTCAAAGATTTAGTATAAAAAAGAATGTGAAATATCTAACTTAACTTGATTTCATGTTGAAAATACAGTATTTTGAATATATTGAGTTAAATAAAACATAATACTAGAATTAAATTTACCTGCATTTTCTTGAAAAGGCTACTAGAAAACGTAAAGTTGTATATGTGGGTTGAATTATATTTCTATTGCACAGTGCTGACTTATATTGCTTTTAAGGAGACAAGACAACTGATTGCTGTTTGAACATTATGATGACATCATATTACTCTCAATGTTTCTGAGCGCTTACTCTCAATATATGAACTTAACTCATTTTAACTTTGAGAGAGAGCATTTTGCAGATTGGTACTGGTCCAGAGATCACACTTTGAATAGAAGTGCATTAAACAACATAGAAAAGAAGTTTGGCTTACTTGTGACATCACAGAAAATGGTAGAGTAGGGACTTAATAAACTGAAAAAGATGAACAGAAACAACCTTTTGGGAACTCTGGAATCTAATGTGAAATTTACAGATCCTGGAGACTGTTTAAGAAACGGGGCAGCTGAAATTCGGTGAGAGAGCACAGTGGCATTTCCGCCACCTGAACACCACCCCCATCCTCTGGAGTAGCAGCGGCAGTTGTGGGACAGTGGCCTGTGCTCCTTGTCAGCTTGCTGATCCCAGAGGGTTAACACAGACTTGGTTTTTAAAAACTGTGGTGGTGCATTTTGGTCTGTCTGCTCTTCCCCGCGGGAATGGGGCAGAGGCTAGCATTGTTTCACCCCAACCCTCCCCGCATCCTCCTCTAACCCCTCTGCCCACTCTTGGTTCCCCGACTCTATCCTGTACCTCACTGGGCTGGAGTAGTTTTCCAGGCTTCCACAGCTAAGCGTGGAGGCAGTTGTGGAAAGATTTAAAGACATACATACCCTGTGCCCACCTGGGGCTAGGGAAAACAAGCAGGCCAAGCAACAGACAGAACCCAAAGGCCTGGGAAGAAGGAGGCTAAGTGGGAAGATTAATAAACCCTTATTCCATGGCTCAGAGGGCCATCACATACAATAGGGAAGACACAGCAAAACCCAAACACTCAGTACCTAACGCATGCCCAGGAAAGACTGAGAGGACCCGAGGCTTCCATTTCTGGTGGTCTGTGGACTCCATACAAGCAGTGGGTAAGTATGATTCTGGAGAAGAGACATAGGCAGCCTTGCAGAGAATCATTTAAGGAAATCTCTGTGAAGCTATTGGCTGATGACTGAGATAACAGAAAAAAGATTTTAGTGACCACATGTGGCAAGGGATACAGTCTTTGCAAAAATTCTTTTGAAAAGTCACAAAACAAAGGGGCACCTACACATATCAAATATCAACAGCAGCAAACTGGGGGGAAAGAGGAGAACCTGATCTGTAAGCTACCACACTGTAAGAAAGAACCACTTCACACCATCTAGTATGGCTATAGCAAAAAATTGAAAATAAAGAGTATCAGTAAGAATGTGGAGAAATTGGACACCTCATACTTTGCTGATGGAAATGTAAAATGATTCAGCTGCTCTGGAAAACAGTTTGGTGATTTCTCAAAAAGGTAAAAAGAAATAGAATTACCATATGATCCAGTAATTCTACCCAAAGGTGTATACCTCAAAAGAATTGAAAATTGGTGCACAAAAAAATACAAGTACATGTACGTTCATAGTTGCAGCATTCATAATACCCAAAAGATGGAAACAGTCCAAATGGTCATCAGTGGATGAATGGATGAACAGATTGTAGTGTATACATACAACAGAATACTATGCAGCCATGAAAAAGTATGATGTACTACTGATTAGCGCTACAGCATGGATGACCCTTGAAAACATTATGCCAAATAAAGTAAACCAGATGCAAAAGGTCACACATGTGATTTGATTTATCTGAAATACCTAGAAGAGGTAAATCCGTATAGACAGGAAAGATATTGGTGGCTGTCAAAGGCTTGGGAAAAGGTAGAGTAAGGAGTGACGGCTTTTTGAGTACATGGTGTTCCTCTTGAATGATGGAAGTACTTAGAAAGTAGGTAGAGGTTGAGGTTTCTCGACACTGAATTGTTCACTTTAAGACAGTAGATTTTCTGCTATGGAATTTCACCTCAATTTAAAAAAAGGGGGAGGAGAAGCTTGGCTTGAGTGAAGAGAGAAATAAAGAAATTGTAGTGAGGTAGTTGGAGCTTGAAGTGGGTTGTTATTTCCTTTTTAATTGCTCATGTAGGAAGGGTTTTATCTTGGTGAAATGCGGTTGGACAAGAGTCAGATGAGAGAGAAGGCATGGGAAACACAGCAGAGAAGAAGCAGTCCGCAAAGTCGGTTATAGAGGTAAGGATATATTGGGTTGGCCGAAAAGTCTGTTTAATTTTTTCCATAACATAAAAGTCACACTTTTCATTTTCACCAATAATTTATCACTTTTCATTTTCACACTTTTCATTTTCACCAATAATTTTATTGACTTGAATATTTTGAGTATATCAGCCATCTCCTGTGTGGTACAATGTTGACTGTTTTCAAAGTCTCAATTTGATTGCTATCAACTTCAACTGGTCTACCCTACCATATAGCATCGTCCCGCAAGAAATCTCCAGGATGAAACTTTGCAAACCACTTTTGACACATTCTGTCAGTCACTGCACCTTCTCCATACCCTGCCCAAATCTTTTTTTGCATGTCAGTTGTATTTTTACCTTTCTTGAAATAATAGAGTATAACATGCTGAAAATGTTGTGTATTTTTTCCATCTTCAATATTAAAATGGCTACTCAAAAATTCACCAATTTTCATAAGTTTTTTAAAATGCATGCTGAAATGACAGCTGTCACAATACAATCTAACAAAATTGTTTCAAATGAAGTTAAAGACAACTAAACACTACCAGAGCCATCTTATAGAAAACAAACAAACAAACTTTTGGCCAACCCAATAGAAGGATGACTGGAAGTGAAGGTTCTTCCAACTGATGGGACTCATTTTAAAAGAACTTGCAAGAAGCAAGTGTTCTCTGAAGAGGGGCAAATGTGTTTCCTGAGGTTTACCCAGGTCTGCACTAAAGTCTCTAACCTGACTCACATCCATTTGGTCTTATTCCACAATACCCAAAGAATCCTCTGCATACTCATCCAGCTTTCTAGAAATTAAATACCCATCAATTGGGGACCATCTTGGGTATTAGATATGAATATTATAGATCTAGATGTGGATACACTAGAAACATATATTTTTTATTGTAATGAAATAAATCTACATTCTTGATTCTCCTCAACCTGGCTACAGTGTATTTATAAATTGATTCAAACATCATATGAAAAATGACACATTCAGGACATTACTCGATATTTCGTTTACATATAATGTTATAAAATGAAGCATCCATTTTAGTTCATGCCCAATTCTTCCTTATCACATACCCAGAACTCTTCACACTTTTATTTTCTCTTATGATTGAAAACTCAAGATATCATGTGAATTTGACTTAACTAATCTGCAGCAGGTCTGCTGTTATATAGTCATGCACACTGACAGGTCTATAATTATGTATTTTTATAAAGCAGTAACAGAGCTGATTTAACTGTCTAGTGTGCCAATATGTATGAATGCAACTCTAATGACCTGACATTTACTTAAAATGCAATAGCTTCTTGAGGGGCTGTAGGTGGGGGCCAAGAGGAGGAATGTGGGGGTGATTGTACTAATAGGTACTTGACGTAAATGGAGAAAATAATACCTTCTGTATTATTTATTAGCAAATTGGGAAAAATCTAGAAAAAGCTCTAGGCCATTATCCACAATGCTATTAGGTTTAATCTAAAAGCTTCAACTCTGCATATACCACATTAATACCTATACCTTCAATATGCCTATATCAATTAATCAAATACCTATCTTCATGATACCAAACTGACCAGTAATTATTCATTTCTACTCATAAATCTATACCAGAGAAAAATTGCTGAAGAACTAGAAGCCAAGTGGATCAGACTTGACAGATTTCAACCAACAGCATTTGAGAAGACAAACTGAACTCCCTGCGCATGAAGATTAAGCACAGGACATGAAGATTCCAGAACCAGACAAGGGCCATACACTCAAAATGTTTATTAACAGCATTATTAGTTAATTATCATTAGCTTTGGAGGATCTTTAACATATCACATTTTGTTATATATGACTAAAATTTGGAGCTTCCCATGTTACAGAACTCTAAAAAAATACATTATTGGTAATGCCATTCATAAATGTAACTTTACCTAATCTGTATTTTTATTTAAATATTATTGGAAAATAAAATGAGTCATTTACAAATTCCACTATTTTATTTTTTTTATTTTTTATTTTTTTTAAAGATTTTATTTATTTATTTTTAGAGAGAGGAGAAGGGAGGGAGACAGAGAGGGAGAGAAACAGCAATGTATGGTTGCCTCTCACATGGCCCTCACAGGGGACCTGGCCCGCAACCCAGGCATGTGCCCTGACCAGGAATCGAACCGGGACCGTCTGGTTCCCAGCCCGCACTCAATCCACTGAGCTACACCAGCCAGGCGCTCCACTATTTTATTTTTTAGTTGTTATTATAATACAAGGTATGAAGAGGAAATTTTGTATTATGTCTTTCAAATATCATTACCCAAAAGTAACTATATTAATGGCTTGATATGTAATATATAATTTCTTATACCTTCAAAGATACACACACATACACATGCATTATACTTAAGAAATTATATCTTTGTTCCATTTTTAACAATGTGTCATGAGCCAGGACATTACCTAAAGTGATATGTCACATTAATAGAATTTCATAATATGACCAGCAGTGTGCTAATAAACTGGACTTGTTGAGGGTCCCCAAAACCAAGTTTGGTGATTTGCTAGGAAGACTCACAGACTCAACATATAGTTGAACTTGGAGCTATGATTTATTACAGCAAAAGAATATGAAGCAAAATCAGTGAAGGAAAAAGGCACCTGGGGCAAAGTCCAGAGGAGACCAGGAGCCAGCTTCTAAGCGTCCTCTCTCAGCCTTTGCAGAGGACACATTTAATTCCTTCAATATCAAATTCTGATAGTATGTGTGAAATGCTGTCTACCTGCAAAGCTCATCAGAAACTCAGTTTCCAAGGTTTTTACTAGAAGCTGGTTGCGAGGTAACCCTTTGCCTAGCACGTGTCAAGACCCCAGATTCTCAGAACATAAACAGGTGTCCTGCATAAGCCACATAATTTGCACAAACAGTTTCAGTACAATACAGACTCTTATCTGTCAGGGAATGGTGAAACCCCCCCGCAATCCAACCTCCCAGACACCTAGCAAAACAGGTCTTTCTAAAGATAGTAGTCACAGGTGCAGTGTTAATTCTTTTCTGCATACTGGCTCTCTAGGGGGGGAAATTAAAATAAACTTGATTTGTACTTTTTACTAATTTTCATGGTATAAATACTCCCATCATGGCTAATTTCAACCTACTAACACCATGACACTGAAGGTAAAGTTAGGAAAAGATTCAAACAACTGGGTCTCCACAAGACAGCACAACCTGTTATTAGCACACTGCTAGAAACACCACTATTTATGACAGACTTCCTAGGAGTACATGCTTCCAATATACACATGCACTTTTATGGTCAATTAGTTTTAAAATAAAAAGGGAAATTAAGGTAGAAATATTAGGTGTTAGAGATAACTACTCAGTCTCCATGATGGTCTCCAATGGAACAGGCTGCATAAGAGTAGATCTTTACCCTACAACCCACAGGGAGTAAAATGTTAGAGCCACAGAGTCCCCTTAATTCACATCTAATATTACATAAGCAAATGACTTAAGGAGCAGCTAATATAAGCGATTTTCTAAGACCTCCCTATTAGTCATGCACCGACCAGCAGAAATAGGAATTTAGTGTCCTTGAATACTTGAACCGTCATCGCAATAACTAGAAATAAAACCCTAGAATACTATTTAAAATAATTCACTCACTTCAGATTCAAAGCCTTAGATAATCTAATAACCTAATTTCTCAATCCCCAAAAAAGAACTACATGTAGATACAAAAATCAAAAGATAAAGATAAAGGAGCAGTAGGTATGATAAAAAGTGAACAAATTTCACATCTTCTATAGTAAAGGCTTAAAACTTACAATCTAAAGAAGACAACTCAAGAACTACGTGATTTCACATCTGCAAAGGTAATACCAGAGAAAACGAAGTATGGAGGTGAACTAAGGGGCGGGGGAAAATAATCTTAATATTTTATTTTATAACCTCTGTATTGTTTGATTATTATACATCTACTTGTATTCTATCTTTTAAAAATGGGGCATAATTTTAAAAGACAGAAAAAAGGCTGGGAATGTGTATATTAAGAGTAATTATGCCTGGGTTGCACAGTTGATAATTAAGGTGATTATTTTTCTACTTTGCATTTCTTAACTTTTTCTACATGAACATTTATTATTTATTATAAAAATAAAGTTTTTGCTATTGTTATTTTTATTACTAATCTTAAAGAGAGAAAGAAAATGATATATATTGCCATTTATAAACTGAGGGTGCCAGTCTATGCTAAGACTGCTATTAGCTGGCACTGAAATCCCAGATTTCTAATATATCAAAAGGATATAGCAACAATTAAGTCCAAGAAAGTGTGACTATTCTCCCAAATGCCATGACAAATATGTAGCAGATACAGATTAATAGATTTATTTGAAGTTTCATCTGGGATTACAAAGCCTCTTTCTCCAGGCTCCCAGTTTGTGATCTTTCTAATACACTGTCTTACTCGTGAGCACAAAGAAAGTTTTGAAATAACAATGGCTTTGGGGAGCACCAAGAGCAATATTTAATATAATATGTTAACATGTTATTATGTTATAGACATATTTATCAGAGAAGAGACAGGAGTTGTATTTCAAAAGGTGATTATGGATAATATGGCCAGGGTAGATTATAAAGCAATTATTTTTGAGCTAACAATCTTATACAACCTTTTCAATACATTAAAACATTGGAATTAATCAAAAGCAGTTTTCATTTTCACATAAAAGGTTTCGATTAATATTCTGGTGTGCCATCATATTAATAAATGAATTTTTCTACCTTTTTAAAAATATTCTCATAAAACTGATCTTAATTATCTGTTTTACAAAATACATAATTGGATAAATTTTGCAAATAACTAAAATATAAGATTTAAAACATTAAAGATAAAATATTATCTCAGGAAAAGAAGAAAAAGAGAAGCTGAAGGTTTGTATCTTACATGTGCCTTTGGGTAAATTTCCTGTGAATAAGATTTGGGCTAGAGGATCTATGTTTTCACAGGAGTGATGGGTCAAGTTTGTGAATGTTATTTCTTTCAGTCCTGACTTATATTTGTGGTTCTCCAGGTAGTTATTGTAAGACAAACCCTACAGTCACCACAACACTGCCAAGTGATAGTCACTAGTTCCCTTTGCCTTGGTGCTTTGTCTTAAAACATCCCAGGGTAGGAGTTGGTGACCCTAAGTATCACCAAACAAGCCCGTCCCCTGAAAAAGAATGAGAAAGGCTGTTTGTATTATTCTGCATCTCTGCTCTCAGACGAAAATTGCATTCCCATTGGTATTTTAGGGTGTCTAATCCACAAATAATATCATTTATAGATAAGGAATAACAGGAAATGTGGGGTATGGGCAAATGCACAGGTGATAAACAAACACACAAAATCAGAAGAGAAGCATATTCCAAAAGGGTACACTTTAAAATTATATCTGAAAAATTCAACTGAATCAACCAGTTAATTATTCACTTACTTTGTCGACAAATAATGTGTTGAAAACTGACATGGTGCTTACTAAGAGCCAAATCTCCACATACTTTAGAAGACCACAGTCCATCCTGGAATCACTAGAAAGAAATCACGCTAATAAACCCTGATGAGAGTTTGAGGTTCCACTTAACTTCTATTGCAGGGATGGGGTATTCTAACTGCAGTATTTTCCAGTCACTAGCAAGCAATGCCACAGTAAATTAATGGAATTGTAAAACCACCATCACATGGATTTCTCCTATTTCTATGCCCTAACATCTGGGCCAGATCTCCTGATACTCACCCCACCTAAGTTGCGGTTGAATTTGCCTTGAGATCCCATTAGCAGAAAGGCTGACTCTTAATAGGGACAAGGCTCTAAGACATGTCCTTTTCTCCAGTTTCCTTCTACTCACTTGTTCCTTCTCCTCACTTTACACTGAAGTCCCCGAAGCCTCAGGCCCAGGAACA
>PVJI01017543.1:0-35409 GCA_004026765.1 Micronycteris hirsuta
CAGTGTTTTGAATTCTGCATCTGATGGATTGCTTATCTTCATTTTGTTTAGTTCTTTTTCTGGAGTTTTGATCTGTTCGTTTGGGCCATGTTTCTTTGTCTTCTCATTTTTGTAGCCTCCCCATGTTTGTTTCTATGTATTAGGTAGAGCTGCTTTGACTCTTTCTTGGTAGTGTGGCCTAATGTAGTAGGTGCCCTGTAGGGTCCAGTGGCACAGCCTCCGCTATCACCCAAGCTGGGTACTCGAGATGTGCCTTCCATGTGGGCGGAGTACTCTCACCTTTTGTAGTTGAGTCTTGATTGCTGTCAGCAGGTCAATGGGAGGGATTTACCCAGGCCAGACAGCTGGTAGGACTGTCTGTGACCACTGGCCATCAACTACCTCCCTCCATAGCTTGTGGAAATGATTGGGTGGTGGTGCTCCAACATGGTCTGTAACTGTCTACTGGGTGCGCAGGCTCTGCATTTCCTAGGTGGTGCAGGCCAAAGTCAGCCACCACCAGTGTTGGGTTTGGTGTAAGCCATAAAGCAATCTGCAGATGGCTGCTGCTAGTGTCAGGCCTGTGTCTACCCAGCAAGAGGTACAGAGCTGGGCTCAGCTGTTGCATGTTTGAGCGGATTTAGGAAGGTCTGAAGCCTGTGCCTAGCCTGGCCTTTCATATGGAAAAGCCACTGTTACCAGCTTGGGTGGGTCTGCAGGTTGGATGGGAAGGAGCCTTAGGTAATTGTCAGGGCGGGGCTAATGGTGTGATCCAGTTTGATGGAGACTTAGATATGGTGCCACTGCCTGTGGCTTTTTGTTGGGAAGGGCTCAGAAAAGGAACAAAGGCTGCCGTCTGCAGTTCGGTCCAGGATGAAGCTGTCCCCCAGCTCTTGCCTCGATGCCAGGTACTTCAGTTCCTCCCTGTGTGCCACTGGTGCCCTTCAAGGTGCCGCCCCAGTGCTGGATCCCAGAGGGAGTGAGTCTGAGTAAGTCTGTGTGTGGGCTCTCCAAGAGGAGACACCTGAGAATCCCACAGTTTCTTCTGCCAACCCAACCCCCACTGGTGTTTACAGCCCAAAGTTATGGAGATTTACGTTTCTGGCACTGGAACCCCGGGCTGGGTGGTGTGATGTAGAATTGTGATCCCTCGCTCTCGACTTATCCCTCCGTTTTATATCTACCACACATGGGTTTGGGACCAACCCGTCCCGAGTGTCTGCCACTCTGCCCTTTCTACCCATCTGGATGAATGTGGTTTTTCTAATTCCTTAGTAGTTGGACTTCCATATAGCATGAATATCTGGTGGTTTTGAATGATAGTGTTCTGTAGTTTAGCTGTAATTATGCTGTGGTTGTGCAAGGAGGTGAGCTACATTTACCTATACCTACATCTTGACCAGATGTCTCCCGAAAAAAGTTAAATGTGTAAAAAGTAAATCTTATAAGTGTATATTTATTAAAATCTTAGGAATAAGAATTTAGAGATTATTGCCCTGGCTGGTGTGGCTCAATGGATTGAGTGCCGGCCTGAGAACCAAAAGATCTCTGCTTGATTCCCAGTCAGGGCACATGCCTGGGTTGTAGGCCAGGTCCCCAGTTGAGGGTGTGCAAGAAGCAACCAATTGATGTATCTCTGCACATCATTGTTTCTCTCCCTCTCTTTCTCATTCTCTTCCCCTCTCTCTCAAAAATAAATAAAATCTTTTTAAAACAAGAGTTTAGAGTTTATTTTATCTTGTTCAGCTCATCAAATTGTGTGTGAGTGCACGTATACATGCCTATGTTGTACTTTAGGGTTTGGAGTATTCTTGTAAAGTAATAAATACACCTAGGGCTATATAGATTTCTAGGATGTTTTAAATGGAATGTTAGGGAAGAATATGATAGCTTCATGGAGATTCAGCTTGTTTGGTGTGGCTCCATGAAAATTACTTATAGATAGACAGATTTTAGAATTAGTGTAAAAGAAGTCTTTAATAACTAACTCTTAAATAAGAACAGTATCTAATAAATAAGTCTTAAAAATATCCAGTAATGGAAATTGTTTTAATTCTAGTGGTTAGTTCTGAGCCACTTAGAATATTCAAGTAAACTTCATATGTAGAAATTTGGGGTTAAGTTATATGTCACAAGGCCTCTTCTTGCCTTGTGACTGCAGGAACAGCTTTTTGATTTATAGACAGATCAGTTTCCTGATTAAAATTTCTCTTCAGTTCCCTTAACTCACAGGTGGCAAACACAAGGCCCATGGGCTGAATCCGGCCCTCCACTTTGTTTTATCTGGCCTGGCACCTTGTTTCTACCCAGCAGCAGCCCCGAGCTCCTGCTTAACTGTTAAGCAGTAGTTACGTTTATACAGTCCTACAATTACATTCGGCTCTTTGAAGGCAACCACGAGGCTGATGTGGCCCCGGGTGAAAATGAGTTTGACACCCCTGCCTTAACCTAAGAGATTTGTTAATGTTTACCTTCACAGAGCAGGTTACTTTTTCTTTATCTGTTTCTAGTTAGGAAAGGAGACAGCTTATAAAAGCAGTGCTTTCCATTCCTAAAATGGTAAAAATGCAAATACAAAAAAATCTTTCTATGATTATTTTTGCTCAGTTGCTGAGTGGAATCTTGCCCAGGATGGGTGCATTAGAAAATGATACTGGAAAGCTCAAAGATGTGACGTTTGGGGGGAGAAGGTGATTATTAGAAAAAGTTAAATAAAAATAAGTATGGAAAGAAAGTAAGAAACAAGTGTTTTTCCTTTTTGACCTCTTTGCTCCCCCCAGAATGCTTTAGGGCAGACTTTTTTTTTTTTTCCTTTTAATTTGCTGTGTTTGATCTTGAAGATTTGAGAACTTTAAAAAAAAAAGTCATTTGCCTTTTCTTTGTTGTATGTTGATACTGATTATATATGAGCTAAGTTATTTGTGCAAAGTTGCTTTTAGTTTTGATACTGGCATGCAATATTTTATTAATTATTATCTTTCAAATAGTTATATCAAAACCACAGACTTTTTGCCTGTTCACTGCTTGTTGAGATGAATTGATTTAGGCCTAATTGATAGAATTTATTGTTAGCTTTCGTATTCACCGAACTACCATATTACGTACGTCGTTCTCCCTCCCAGGCACTGTATGTTTTTCCCTATATAAGAAGACATACAGAATCTAGGAATGATGCCAAATCTAGATGTGTCTATTTAAGGATGGACAGACGCCAATTTCATTGATAGATTGAGTTTTGGGGTGTGGAGTTTTATTGTGTATATCATTAATATATTTGAGGTATTCTGAATTTAAAAATACATTAAACCTTCTTATTGTTTTCCTTTTGCAGGCAGATGAGTATTTTACAGAGTTAGGTGTTGTGCAATGAATTGTTAAAGTATGATTTTTTAAATTCCTTTATAGGTAAAATAATATAAATATATAACTATGTACCTGTCATGTCTGTTACTATTTTGTAATAGCAAGTCCTTTTTCTGGACATTTCCCCTTGCCCAATTACACTGAAGAGATTTGTTTTATCAAATAAAGTTTGGAAGTTAGAATAAAAGGTGACTTTTTGAGACTAGCATTTTAATACATATGCACCTTTAAAGTTATGAAAGTTATAACAAAGGACTTGATAATGCTTTTAAAGAATGGCCCAAGAATGACGGTATAACTTCTTCATGTCAGTTACGAGGGAGTTGAGTGCTTTTGAAGGATTCAAGATAACATTTGCTTTCCTGCTAAAAATATGTAAGTAGTATGTGAAAGTAAATTTAGAAAAATATGTAGAATAAAATGGCAAGCCTAGTTTTTCCTCTGTGTTCCCCCACTCAGCCCCACCCCCCTCTCACCGCCTTTCAGTGTGTTAACAACTGTTAGGTTTCGGCGGTGCTTCCAGCCCTTTCACCTCACATCCCAACCCGCTCACAACCCTTCTGAAATCTAAGAAAGCAAAGTGATTCTTAATTGAATATTTTGTTGTTATAACAGCTTATGGTTATTGTAATGCTTGGTCAACTTCTGTTAGTATTGTCAGAGTTTTTTAGAGCACTTACTGTATTGAGTCCTTTTGCCTAGTTGGTATATTCAGTTAACATGTCATTTCTGGAAGGGTTTTTTTTTTTTTTTTGCAATGATTATAAGACAGTAAAGTGACAGTGCATTAGGATCCAGAGCCCTGACTTCTAGTCTTGGGCTCTGATAGTAACTATTACCTTGGGCAAATCCTTTAAACATTCTAGACCTTTTTTTAGCATGTATAAAATGTTAAGTTCAGTCTGTTCTATACCGTACATGGTTTCTCTCAATTTTAATTTCTTAACACCCTTTCATTTGGAGAACAGTTGACATTTTAAAAGTATAAAGAAGCTTGGGGTTGTTTTATTACTGCTCTTAGAAGATGATGTTAGTTACCTTTGGATAATTTGAAAGTCTTGGTTAGGAATTGAAACTCATTATAGTGGTGTTCATATAGGAAATATGCGCTGTTGAATTATGCCATCTTCAGAAACACATTGTGGCATGGTGGAGAATAGTATTTACAATTTTTCAGCAGTCTCATTTTCCAAAGCTCCCCAGTTCATTCCTTTTCCCCATATATATATGATCTACAAAATATTCAGTGGGAGGCAAAACAATCTCCATATATGCTCCCTAAGTTATACATGGTGATTGGTGACATTAATCGCATGTGTTAGTGACATGTCTTTGAAGTTTTATGGTTTCCTCTTTATCTCACTGAAATCCTCGGAGGTCTGGCTCTGGTTACTTGGTTTTAACATGGAACTGTTCATCTTTTGTTTTATTGTTCTTCCTGGAAGCTTGTTGAGTGAAGGTGAGTTTATTCAAAGTTTAGTTTTTAATAGGGTTCTCCAGAAAAGTTATTCTCTCTTGCTTAGATTTTGCGCTAGTGTCTTAGTTAGCCTCCTTGCTTTCACTCCTGCTGCTCCTATGGACTCTGTCACGGCAGCCGGTACTCTTCTGAAAAGCACATCAGGTAGTGTCCCTCTTTTTTTTCCGAAACTTCCCTAAGGCTTCCCCTCACTCAGTAAAGTCAGAACTTAATAGAACCTATAAGGTCTTTTATCAGACCTCACCTCTTATTTCAGAGGCTTTTTTTCTACCACTGTCTCCCGTGTGAACTCCATAACAGGCTCACTGACCGCCTTGCATCTTGCATGCACCAGGCTGCCTTCGCCTTACCTGCCTTTTACATGCTGTTTTCCTTTTGCCCAAATGTCCCTATACTGCTCTTTTAAGTCTTGGCTCACTAATCGCTGTATCAGTGAGGCCACCCCTGAGTTTCCTATATACAGGGTGGGGGCAAATGTAGGTTTACAGTTGTTTGTATGGAAGATAATACAAGAATAAACTCACAACTGTAAACCTAATTTTGCTCCATCCTGTATAATAGAGCAATATCCCTTTCTATCACCCTCCTTTTTCTTCATCCTCTTTCCCTACTCTGTTTTTCTTTTTTATACTTATCAACACCTACTGTTCCATTTTGTCTTATTTGCTCCCCACTAGAACATGAACTCCACCAAAGTGACCCAGAAGATGATTGGATTGGCTAGATTTAGGAAGGCAGAGTGGCGGGAAATACTTGGGACATCAGTCCCACCGTGCTGGGTGTCAGGGCTTGGCAGCGGCAGACCTTTGATCCTCCCTGGCTCCTTAGCCGGCCTTGAGGACTTGACCGTGACATGACTGCCACTGTAGCACCTGTGCCATATCAAAAGAATTGGGCTTATTTTGATTTCTTCTTCTCCCTCTTCTCATCCTCCTTCCTCTTCCCCCCCCTCCTTTTGGTAGGTAAATGGCTGAATAATATTCCTGTTGCAACTAGTACCTTTGACAAATCTTGACAGTGAATTCTTGACATCAGCTGATGACCTATTCATTGTATTGGTTTGGCAAAAAAAATCCATAAAATAAAAGACACATTTTTCATTTTCAACCATAACTATTGATTTGGATGTTTCAAGTATGTCAGCTATCTCCATGTGGTGTAATGTTGATTGTTCTCAATTAATGTCTCTATTTGCTTGCTATCAACTTCATCTGGTCTCCCCAACCATGGAGAGTTGTCCAGCGAGAAAATCTCCAGCACAAAACTTCGCAAACCACTTTTTCTTATTTTTAATTGTCTTGAAAGTACAGTTGTCTCCATTTCCCCACCTCCATTCCCCCTGCCTCCCACCCTTGATCTTACCCCCTTTAGCTTTGACCATGTGTCCTTTATACGTGTTTCTTGATGACCCTTCCACTATTTTCCCCATTATCCCTCTCCCCTGGCCCCTCTGGTTACCATCAGTCTGTTCTTTATTTCAATGTCTCTGTTTATTATTTGCTTGCTTGTTTGTTTTGTTGATCACGTTCCACTTATAGGTGAGATCGTGTGGTACTGGTCTTTCACTGCCTGGCTTATTTCACTTAGCATAATGCTCTCCAGTTCCATCCACGCTGTTGTGAAGGGTAGGAACTCCTTTTTTTTGCTGCATAGAATTCCATTGTGTAAATGTGCCACAGTTTTTTGATCCTGTGGGCGCGTAGGTTGCTTCTAGCACTTGGCTATTGTAAATTGCACTGCTATGAACATTGGCACGTAGGTTGCTTCTAGCACTTGGCTATTGTAAATTGCACTGCTATGAACATTGGGGTACAGAGGTTCTTTTGGATTAGTGTTTTGGGGTTCTTAGGATATAATCTCAGCAGTGGAATCGCTGGGTCAAAAGGCAGTTCCATTTTTAGTTTTCTGAAGAAATTCTGGACTGTTTTCCACAGTGGCTATACCAGTCTGCATTCCCACCAACAGTGTACTAGGATTCCCTTTTCTACACATCCTGTCCAACACTTGTTGTTTGTTGATTTCTTTATGATGGACATTCTGACCGGGGTGAAATGGTATCTCATTGTGGTTTTAATTTGCATCTCTCTCTGATGGCTAGTGATGCTGAGCATCCTTTCATATGTCTCTGGGCCCTCTGTATGTCCTCCTTGGAGAAGTGTCTGCTCAGCTCCTTTGCCCATTTCTTAATTGGGTTGTTTGTCTTCCTGGAGTGGAATCATGTGAGTTTATATATTTTGGCGATCAAACCCTTGTCCAAGGTATCATTTGCAAATATGTTTTTCTATATGGATGGTTCCCTTTTTATTTTGCTGATGTTTTCTTTAGCCGTGCAGAAGCTTTTTATTATGATGAAGTCCCATTTGTTTATTCTTTCCTTTATGTTCCTTACTCTAGGGGACATATCAGTGAAAATATTGCTGCGTGGAATACCTGAGATTTTCCTGCCTATGTTCTCTAGAACTTTTATGGTGCCACTACTTATATTTAAGCAAATCACTTTTGACATAGTTGATCAGTCACAGTATCTTCTTCATACACTGCACAATTTTTTTTTTTTGCATTTCAGTTGTGTTTGTACCTTTCTTGAAAGAATAAAGTATAATATGCCAAAAATGTTGCTTATTTTCTTCTGTTTTTAATACTAAAATGGCTACACAAAAATTCACCAATTTTGATGTTTTTATTTATTTATTTATTTTTTAAATTTTATTTATTTTTTGTTCAATTACAGTTATTTGCATCCTCTCCCCTCCCCTCCTCCCCCTTAGTTCTGTCCATGTGTCCTCTACAGTGATTCCTGAAAACCCTTCTCCCCATTGTCCCCTCCCCCCTTCTCCCCTGTCTATTGTAAGACTGTTCTTAATTTCAGTGTCTCTGGTTATGTTTTGCTTGCTTTCTGCTTTTGTTGGTTATGATCCGGTTAAAGGTGAGATCATATGGTATTTGTCCCTCACTGCCTGGCTTGCTTCACTTAGCATAATGCTCTCCAGTTCCATCCATGCCGTTGCCAATTTTGATGTTTTTAAAAAAATGCATACTCACATGACAGCTCTCACAATACAATCTAACAAAATTGTTTCGAATGAAGTTAAAGGCAACTAAGCGCTACTAGAGCCTTTGTATGGAAAAAACTAAACAAACTTTTTGGCCAACCCAGTATATATACTGCAGTGAAGAGGGAAAAATGCAGTTCTAAACAGGGGAATTGACTCATAATATACTTTGTGCTCTTTTCCTCAATTAAGATAAAGTTCCAAAGCATTTTTCCTCTTTTCAAACTAAGGAGAATGTCATTTCTTTTCTCGTTTTGGAGATACGTACTTTCATTGGAAGAGTCCTGAGTTATAGAATTCAGACTTTTGTATATTGAGTGCTACTGAATAGACAACCCACAAATAGAGTTTTAAAATATTTATTCGCATAAGATCTTTTTTCTCCCTATTTTCAATGCCTGTTAGTTACAACTAGATAAAGTTTGCTCCTCTAGCAAACTTGCTACATTAAGACTCAGCTTAAAAAAAAAGCCTCAGCTGAATAAATGCTAA
The DNA here is from genome assembly GCA_004026765.1 of Micronycteris hirsuta. Lineage (NCBI taxonomy): Eukaryota > Metazoa > Chordata > Mammalia > Chiroptera > Phyllostomidae > Micronycteris > Micronycteris hirsuta. The sequence continues at coordinate 8,365 of PVJI01017543.1, forward strand.
GTATGTGATAGGCACTTAATGTTTGTTAAATAAATTATTTGTTACAAATCTTTTCTCCCTCTGTTTCATATTTTAAGAAATTAGAGCCTATGTGTATACATGGGGAGACCTTGCTAAATTGTATCTGGCCGGGATGAGAGATGTCGGGGAAGTGACGTGTGATTCAGGACAGACAGTGAATTTAGTGTTTCGAGTCAGAAAGATTTGTATTTGAATCAGACTTATGATTTTTGTTTTTAGTTATCACCTAGTAAACTTAACCTCTCTGAGTCTTTATTCCCTCATTTGTTAGATTTGTATGATACTATTGACACAGACTTGGTCTAATGAACATATGAGAATATCTGTGACATAGATTTCTTATTTCTTTTGTGGTTTGTGAATGTAGATGATCAACAAGTGTGTTATCATTGAACTTATTTTTCTTACTCTCATCATTTGTCAAGCTTTGCCTAAAGAATCTTCGTGGTCTTTGTCCCTCCCCCGCCTCAACACCCCACTGCCACATTGGATCTAGCTCGCATGTTCTCCTTGGCTTGGATTTGCTATTTCCAATTTTTGCCTACTTGGTTTAATGTGAAGGAAGGGAAAAATGGCAAAGAGCTATGGGCTTCAATTTCAGTTTCTTCTCTCATGCTTGAGTACTATGTTCTGTGCACACTACTTAGTGCAAAGTGGTCCACTTACAAGAAGAGTTGACATATATATCATACTGATTATTTAACAGCAGTTCCCCACCAACAGTATGCACTAGAATTCCTTGTGGAACTTTGAAAATTTGCATTCCTGGGCCCCACTCCAGAACTACTGAATCAGCATCTCTGGGGGGGACGGGGTCTCGGTATTAACTTAAAATTTTACTAGTGATTTTTATGAAAACACTGTTAAGAACTGACTTATTAGAAGACCACCTCAAGCCAGTAAGGCAGATCAGTTTTTATAAAGACTGGTTTTGATTACCTCATGCTCTTTCCCAAAAGCCTTCCATCACCTTTCTGTTACTCAAGAATAAAGTCAAAATGGAGCCTGACATTCAAGACCCACTTATGGCCACTGTAGTTTTTCTGTTAATTCTGGTTTTTATTTTTTACCATTCTTTTTGATAACTATATTCCTAGAAGACTGAAATTGCAGTTTAGCATTATTTTCAACTACCTGTTTCTCTTATGTTGATCAAGAATGTCCTGTTCTCTTCCCTTGTTCCTTGATCTCTAGCAACTACCTCTCTTCTAAAGTCTACCTCACAAGGCGTACTTTCTCCATAACCTTTCAAGCCAGAAGTTATATTCCTTCTTTTAACTCTAAAATGCTTATGCGCTTTATTTTTGCACTGATCCCTGATCATGTTTATCTCCAGATACCTTTTGTCTCTACTAAACTTTAAGCTTATTGATGGCAGATTCTATTTGTGTTCCACCACTCACTCAGTAGAATGGGACTTTGTACATAATATGTGTTAAGTTCCCTGCCCCCACCTTTGATTTGGGGAAAGCTTATTTGCATTTTTTAATGTTTAGTGAAATTTATATAAGTGCTGCTGGCATGTTAAGCTATTCTTAAGTTATTTCCATAAAAATGTAGAATTTCTTATTTTTCTTGTTAGACTCCAGACCTGGCTTTTGATAAGCCTGTTCCTGTTTACAACTTGTGTTGTGTGGTAAACTTAGGATGCAGAGATGTCAGCCAGCGTTACCTCCTGCATGGTTTGCCAGACATGGTAACTGTTGGGAGATGACCGTTCTCCGTGGGTCTCTCACACGTTTTTCATGTCTTGCAAGAAGAGGTACTGTCCGCCCTGGCTGGTATAGCTCAGTGGATTGAGCACGGGCTGTGAACCAAAGGGTTGCTGGTTCGATTCCCAGTCAGGGCACATGCCTGGGTTGCAGGCCAGGTCCCCAATGGGGGCCACGTGAGAGGCAACCACACATTGATGTTTCTCTCCCTCTCTTTCTCCCTCCCTTCCCTTCTGTCTAAATATAAATCAATAAAATCTTAAAAAAAAAAAAAAAAGAAGAGGTACTGTCTGATGGCCTTTTTTCTAGACTACATTTTTTTCAAGGGTATTTATATAGTGAGCGCCCTTGAAGATAAAGATATTTTTTCCAGAGCAAAGGGCTAGTTTGCTTACTGTTTAGTATAATAAAAATACACTCCTCCACATATGAAAAGATGCTTCAACATCACTAATCACCAGAGAAATGCAAATTAAAACCACAATGAGATACCACTTCACACCTGTCAGAATGGCCATCATCAATAAATCAATAAACAAATGTTGGCAAGGATGTAGAGAAAAGAGAACTCTCATGCACTGTTGGTGGGAACACAGATTGATGTAGCCATTATGGAAAACAGTTTGGAGATTCCTCAAAAAAATTAAAAACAGAACAATTCCACTTCTGGGTATATATCCAAAGAAATTTAAAACACTAATTCTAAAAGAGATATGCACCCCAATGTTCATTGCAGTGTTACAATAGCCAAGATATAGAAGCAACCCAAGTGCCCATCAGTAGATGAGTGGGTAAAAAAGTAGTGGTCCGTATACACAATGCAATATTACTAACCATGAAAAATAATGAAATTTTACCATTTGCAACAGCATGGATGGACCTAGAAGGTATTATACGAAGTGAAATAGGTCAGATAAAGACAAGTATGATTTCATTTATATGCGGAATCTAAAGAACAAAATAAATGAACAAAGTAGAAACAGGCCAATAGATACAGAGAACAAACAGGGTTGCCAGTTGGGAGGCTGATTAGGGGATTGTGTGAAAAAAGGTGAAGCGATGAAGAAGTACAAATTGGTAGTTACAAAATAGTCACAGGGATGTAAAGTACAGTATAGGTAATATAGTTAATAATATTGTAATAACTATGTGTGGTGCCAGATGGGTACTTGAAATATCAGGAGCATTACTTTGTAAATTATATGATTTCTGACCACTCTTGTCTTGCATATTGAATGTCTACTGTAATTGAAAAGTAAAATTAAAAAAGTAATAGCCTCCCTCCAGAACATGTTTGCTGAGTTCAGTATAGCCAAGATACCCTCACTGTCCAGAGCAAAGGACAGGTGTATTTATGCCCATTATAAAAGACTTGGGTTCCTTCATATCAGGACTTCTCTCTTGTAATATGACCCACTACACGTACAGTTGTTACCTGGCTCTCTGTGTGTCACCATATGGGAATTGGGGCCTCTCATAGCTGTCACAAAGCTGACACTGGCCTCTGCTATTTTTGAGAGTAATAGATGCTTTGTCTTTGACCCTAGGAGTCTTGCGTCTTTCTCCAGCACCCATGAAACTGGCAGGATAATTTGTTAGCTTATAAGTATGAAAAAATCTCAGGTTCGTTACAGTTCTTGACAGCAATATTTAAACCACTCTTTTGAGAACTGAAAAATGGGCCTTTCTACCAGTAATTGTTAGTAAATCTTAATCTAAATTACACCTGAGTCTTTGGAAAGTTATTTGAATAAGGCTAGAATTCAGGTCCCTGGTTACACTGCTTTCTGCTTTCCCCCCTTTTCCCCCCACAAAGCCAAATGTATTTATTCAAGTAAAGGACTGTTACTCTAAGATTACCCTTCTACCAAATGATGATGTTAACAGAGATCTCTTTCACTCTTTTCCCAAAATAAAAGCATTGCTATTTTATGTGGATGAGTGACACTAACAAGCGTGTTTGTTTACTTAAAGTTGTAGTTTGGAATGTATCTTGTCTTCAAAGGAGAAATTGGGTATTTGGGAGGGCATTTTTTAAAAATTGGTAAAACAATTTTAATGACAATCTAATAAACTAGATAAATAATAAAACATAATATGTTTAATAGTGACAGATATTAAGAAAAAAGGGAGGACAGGATGGTATTGAAATTTTGGGTAATGTTGGTTAGGGAAGGTCTCACTGAGGTGACTTTTGAGTAGAGAACTACACTGAGTAAGGAGACTAGCCATTCGCCCATCTGGAGGAATAGCATCCTTGGTAGAGGAAATAGCAAGTGCAAAGGCCCTGCAGCAGAGTGTGCCCAGTGCAAGGCTGGGAGGAGCCCAGCTCGTACTACTTTGAAGACGCATGTTGAGAGGGTTAGAGTGTTGCCCTTTCTCTTGGCTCTTTCTGTGCTTTAATTAGAATACTTGCATGTTTATATATTAGTTACTTTTTTACTTGTGGAATGGGCTTTCTTTCTTTAAATATAATTTTGAAAACTATTGAATTAGATAATGTTTTGTAGTATTCTCTAGTTTTCGTTGACAGTCTTTGTAAGCACCTGTTTTTCAACATTTAATATAAGTTCCACATCACCTTGTTTTTTTAAAATTCAGCAGGTATTTGAGAGCTGACGTAGACCTTTTTTTATATGATGCCACGTGGATTATATTCTTTCTATTTCTGTTGAAGAGAAGAGGCAGAGACAGCCCGAAGTAGTTAGAAAATAAGATAGCATACCAACTAAAACCCCACTAGCCAAGGTCACTAATTTTCCATTTTTAACCTTGATAAATGAACACAAATCATTTCTTCCTTGAAATTCCATCTGGTTATGCCATTTCTGTCTTAAGGATTCCTCCTTCCTCGGGTTTATGCCTTGACCGCCTGTGCTTCTCACTTTCCTTAATCTCTTTGGATACTCTGATCTGTGTTACGGCATCAGTTACCGTTTATATCTTGTTGATTCTTATATCAGAATTTTTAGTCTATATCTCACTTACGAGCTTTAAGCAGTTGTAGTCAGTTGCCTTTAACATACATTTTAATAACCAGTGGGCAATGTGGATTCAGATATTTAAAGCAAATTTATATCTTTCCCCACAAAGAAAAAAGAGCTTAATTCTTTTTCTCATTATTTTGATAAATAGTATGCTTGTCTAGTTGGTTAAGCTGGAATCTTTGTTGATGCCAACTAGTCAAAGACCATCAGTAACATACCCATAGATAAACAAAGGTGGGTTTATCGATGCTTTCTGCAAAAAGGGAAGCCACATGCCTTAGGAAACCATGGAGTGTCACAGTAGGCCCTGCTGGGCAGAGGATTGGGCTTTTGTTAGGTAATTTTGGAGAAGATTCAGGGAAGTGGTGGGGGTTTGCTCTGGATTGGGTGCTGTCAAGAAGTGGGGGTAATTCTATGATTGGGTGTTTTAAATCTTATCTACAAGGTGAGAAGCATAGTTGGTAAAGAAGCAATAGTCCCAGTTAGCTGAGGTTTTTTTTTTTTTGGACAGAGACCTTGCTTTTGTCTATACTCGGACTCAAACAGACTTGGCTTTGCATCACTTCCATAGTGGTCACAAAGGGCCTTCCTTAGCTGTTGGTAGTCTGTGAGATTCTGTTTGTTAGAAATACATCACAACCAAACTCTGTGTGCTGGGTCACTTATCTGCGAGGGGTGGTTTTTCTCTCTCACTACTTTGGAATCAGTGTAAAAACTTAGGTACCATTTGGACAGTGGGAAGGTGGATGAAGAGTGTTTTAGACAGGATATATGAACAAAGAATTTACATGATATTGGTTGTTTATGTGTGAGAAGCAGTAAAAAGCTTTTTCTGTTTGAAATAATCAGCAGGCTTTAGTGTTGTGTTGAGACAGAGATGCCTAGTTTGTTTATTCCTTACCAGGGAAGAGGGGTAAGGGGATGGGGTTATATATCAATCACATGTGGAGCTTTTTAAAGCTAAATGTTTGCATACTTGCAATGTGCCAGGCACTAAGTACTTGTATGGTCTCTTGTAATTCATCACTCAGGTGAACTAGGATAGAAATGAAGGATACATACCTCTGGCATTGGGAATAAACCAAACTGCAGATCCAAGTGGGGATAGTAGACCAGAATGTTTAAGAGTGTGAGTTTCAGCGAAATAGTGTGGGTTTGATTCTTGCATCCTCTTCACAATTAGTAGTTAGTTGTATGACCTTGAGTAATTTGCTTAACCCCTTAGAACCTCTGTATTTTACAGATCTAAATGGGCAATAATCAGAGAGTTGGTGATACTTGGTAAGCACTCAGTATACAACAGCTGCTGTTACTGCCTTTCTTTTACTTGGCCTTGGGACTTTGGACGAATCACAAAACTCCTCAGAGCCTCAGTTCTGACATCACTTTGCAGGATTGGTATAAGGACAAAGAGTGTACATGCAAGTGTTTTAGAAACAGAAAGCGCTCTCTCTCTCTCTCTCTCTCTCTCTATATATATATATATATATATATATCTTAATGTCTAATATATTTTCTCTCAAAAGTTTGAGTTTACTTGACAGATAAGCTGTGGTTCGGTTGTATGTTTAGTGCCAAATTATACAGGATCTTGAATGTTAGGATGGAAAATTTAAATTTGATGCTGTGAGCTTTAGAAGTCCAGCTCCCAGAGGCACTTCAGAGCAGGGCAAGGAGATGACAGAAGTGGGGGCACAGAGCACTTGGAATTGGAGAGGGAGAACCTAGAGGTTCAAAGACCAGATTTAGGAAGTTGTTTCATGCTAAATAATGGTAGTCGTGGTTAGTGAAATGACAGTAGAAGTGAAAAATCTTAGATGTGTCTAAGGAATTACTACAATTTAGTTACAAGTTGAATGTCAGTAATATAGAAATAAGAACAATAAAGCACTCTTGAACTTTAATTTTAAAAATTACTGGTTAAATTTGTTTAGATATAAATGGTTAATAAGTTTGAAAAAATAGCTTTGTAACAATGTACAGGATAACTAGAAACTTGGTTTCAGGTATTTGGCAAAATTTATGTGTAAAAAGAAGGCCTTTGGGAAGGGCACAGGTTTCACTGGTAAGCTGTAAAAATTTTGATTTTAAGTTAAAATAAGTGTAAGTTTGTTAGAAATATGATTAAAAACTTTGCTGCATTTGGGGATAGACATTAATTTGAAATGCCTCAAAAATGAGAGATAGAAATGTGATAAATCAAATATCAAGCAAAATGTTGATTTTAGAGTCTCGGTGGTGGACATGTGAATGTTCACTGTAAAACTCACCTTTCCTGTGTATTTGAAAGTTTTAATAATGACAGGGCAGAGGGGTTTGGAGATACACACAGTTTGCTAAAGGCTAGTCTTGATCATTTCTCTTGCCTGACCTGAGACTTGTTTTCTCTGTAGGAACTTTCCACTGCACTTTTTGCGGCACAGAGGTAGAAGAAGATGAATCAGCAATGCCCAAAAAAGATGCACGCACACTTTTGGCAAGGTTTAATGAACAAATTGAACCCATTTATGCTTTGCTTCGGGAGACAGAGGATGTGAACTTGGCCTATGAAATACTTGAGCCCGAACCTACAGAAATACCAGCCCTGAAACAGAGGTGAGGATAGGCCCTGTGCTCAGGAACAATTTTAAGCTTGCCCTTGTTTTAACTGCCTGTACTTTGAAGAGAAAGAGTGGACAATTAATTTACCAGAAGACTACAGACTAATTTTCGTAGATTCTAAGCTCTGTTACACTTGTCTTACTAACTTGTGCCTGGGATGAAGTTTGTGCTGAATGCAGAACAGTGGGCCTTAGGCAAAAATCGTTAAATAGTCAGGTTTGACTCCAAGTACTTTGCTTAGGCCTGTTGCAGCTCAGCCAGTTGTTAGCTAATCCTAAATTAGTTACACCTTTTGGGGATATTTTAATTTTCCTAGCCAAGTTCTGAAGGCTGAAGTTCTTTAAGGAATACAGCATTTGCTTTTTTGTTTTTTGAAGCACACACCTGGCCCACCTCAGTTTTCAGTGCAACTTTCTTCAAAGTGAAGTAGGTGTTACCTATGGGTTAGTACTTCTTACCATGGCTTCCTGTTTTTTTTTTTTTTTTTTTTTAGTGTATCCTAATATTTGAACTGCAGAGGTAGCTGTAGTTTAGCATAAATGAGAATTGGGGTCCGCGAGTGTTCTACTCTACCGCTTTTCTTTTCCTTCCAGTGTCAAACTAAGGAAAGAGCTAAGAGCTTAGATTTTATACTCTTTCATAGAACCCAGCAGTCCAAGTTGTAACTGTATAGTTTTTAAGAGCACACTTAGCATTCTATACCCTCTGGTACCAGTGTTACAGAAAAGCCAGTTCTGGGCATTCCTGAGCAAATTGAGTTTCTTTCGGGTAGTTAAAAACAATCCAATCGTACAGAAATGAATTTTATACTCTAGTGCTGTGGATCAGTTAGGCTGCCTTTACATGTGATAATTGAAAACTGAACCAGAAGTAGCTTAATAACAAGAAAAACCTCTAGCATAACCAGAATTCCTGAGGAGCACAGTTCAGAATTGATTTCACAGCTCAGTTACACCCTCAAGAATCTAGATTTTATCCATGTTTATAATCTGCCGAATTCAGCCTGTTGGTTGTCTTCTTGGGAGCACAAGGGGATCTAGCCTAAGATGGTCATGTTTTTCTAGGTGTCACATGTAGATAAAACTCTCCAAATGCAAAAAAAATAGGCCATCCCTTCCTGTATCTTATTTTAAGATTGAAGAAGACTTTCCCAGAGGGCAGCTTTCATCCTGCCTCACTCCTCTGCATCTCACTGGCCAGAATTACTCTATATGCTTATTTCTAAACCAGCATCTGGCGAAGGTTATGAGATCACGTGATTGGTGCTTAGATAGTTAAGGTTTACCTCCCAGGGCTGGGGAAAGGCCCAGAGTCTTTTGGAGAAAATAACCGTCAGTATTCGAATAAAATCAGTAAGCAAAGAAGGAGAGGAACCACTGTTGGTAGGAGCCAATATCATCCACATCACAGGTAGCCTTAAATTTGTTACTCGTCATTTGGTCTCTTATCAAGGATTTATTTTTTATTTATTTTATTTTTGTTTTTTAAAGATTTTATTTATTTATTTTTAGACAGAAGGGAAGGGAGGGAGAGAAACATCAATGTGTGTTTGCCTCTCACGTGGCCCCCACTGGGGACCTGGCCTGCAACCCAGGCATGTGCCCTGACTGGGAATCGAACCGGTGACCCTTTGGTTTGCAGCCCGCATTCAATCCACTGAACTACACCAGCCAGGGCAAGGATTTATTTTTTTATATCTTTTTCTGTCTACGTACGTAATACTATAACCCTAACATAGGAACCTATGAGACATAATAACTTTATAAAAATACATAATTTTCTAAGCTTATGGTTTATTTCAGGTTGAAGTATGCTTTAGCATTCTCTGGTTGCCTTCTACACAATATAATACTATCCATGAATTATTCTTGTGTTTCCTCTTCTAACTGTAGTTATTTTCCTGTTTATCAAGATGTTTTCCCACTACAATAGTATTCTTTCACCATCACTACTGGTATCTGGCTCTGATGTTCCCACCTGCCACTGTCCTCCTCCCGTTCCAGATCTTTATTTAGATATCCCCTGCTCCATGCTGGAGACTCGTCTGAGCCATGCAGTGATGCTAGAGGCCCTAGCAACTCACTGTATCAGATAACCTGGCTTCTCATTAGGAATGATGATGACTCCAGGGATGAAGGAGAATCAGGAAGTAGAGGAAATAAACTGATCAAGAAAGAAGCTGTTCAGCAGCCTGGTCACTAGGAAAGAAAGAGTGAATGGAGGCAGGCAAAAGAGATAGAATGGGGAACCTGGAGGTGCCAGCCAGAACAAAGTACAATTGCTTCCATGAAGTCAGGAAAAGACCATTGGAGCTAGGTTGTAAGGTGTTAACCTGGCTGAGATGGCCTCACCAAGCATTTGACAAGCTCTACTGCCTGAATACATCCTGGAAGTGGTATTGATTTAGCCTTTCTGTACTATAGGATCTGTTTCACAGCGTAACAAATCTGTAATAGCCACCCTGCCCCAAATACAAGAAAAGAATCTACAGTAGAGTGGAATGGGAGCTCAGGGATAATAGTGATTCATTGATGATTTAAAAAAAAAATAAGTGACATCATTGTTAGTTTGGTTACTAATCTGTAATCAGTTAAATTCTAGCTCATCCCTAGATCAGGAATCAGAAGCTGCCTCTGCAGAATTAGTAGACTTAACCCGAGAGCTGATGGACAGTTTCAGCTTTTCAGCAAGTCTTTCTTCGATGGAATTCCTCACCCATAGCCTCTCATTTTCCATCATCTCTTCTTAACGCTCATCTTAAAGATCTTTAAAATTTTAATTTGAAATAATATTCCTCCCCGACTCCTAAGCAAGAGTTACATCTTTTTGAAGTTCTAAAATTTCTTAATGTAAAAAGATTCAAAACTGAATTGTCCCTTTTGTCATCTTTAAATAAAATGTGTGCATTCTCTCCATAGAAGAAATTTAAACATGCAGAAGGAGTGAATCTATGTGTCTCTCATCTAGATTTTTAGTGTCAACATTTGCTGACAATTTAAATTTGTCTGTGTCCGTGGTAAAGATAGAAATAAAACCTGTGTAGTCAACGCTTCATGGTTAAAAATATCTTTTAAAAAAATTCTTCCAAATTTTAAAATTTGTGTGACTTGTGGTCGTATCTCTTATGTTTCAAACTGTAATTAAACCAATTTTCAGTTTCTGTAATGGAATACTAAAAACAAAAGACATAGTATACTGTCTTTTATAAAAAAGTAGTCTCATGCTAATATTTATATTAGTCATCCTGTTCTTTTCCCCCACTTTTCATGTTCTCTACTCATTGACCTTTGGAGTTAATGCTAAAGAAAGAACATAGATGAAAGCTGTATGTTCAGGATTATAGAGAGACAAACAATAGCTTAAGAGAGAGTGAATGAAGCATTTAAGAGTCTGGATAAAGGAGACACAGAGAGGACAGAGGTGTAGTTGGCCAAGGCAGAGCTGGAGAAACATTGAGTGTTTGGAAAGAGACAGAAAACACAAAAGGACCCTGGCTGTTGTGGCTCAGTGGATTGAGTGCCTGCCTATAATGCAAAGGGTCCCAGTTTGATTCCCAGTCAGGGCACATGCCTGGGTTGCAGGCCAGGTCCCCAGTAGAGGGCACATGAGAGGCAACCACACATTGATTGATGTTTCTCTTCCTCTCTTTCTCCCTCCATTCCCCTCTCTCTAAAAATAAATAAGTAAAATCTTTTTTAAAAAAGGCATATGGCTAGCTCAGGGAGACACATTTAGGGGCAAACAGGCATGGAGAGTAGGTTCATTACAAGGTAAGGATGTTGGCTGAGGATAGAAGGGATTCAGAGGAGTCACAGAGAGAACCGGGTGAGAGAGGAGAGACTCAGGATGTAAAGTGAACACACAAACATATAAACTTAGATTATGTCAAGGGAGAAGTGAAGAGAAACAAAGGTGAATGCTTGAGGGAGACTAAAATTCAAAACTCCATTTGCACTAGAGTAAGCGGAGTCAGATTGTAGTGATGACAGAGACGCAGCCTTTGATAAGATCAGAACTGTTGGAAGATGGAAAGATAATGAGTAGGGACAGATAAAGATTAAATTGAGACAAGCATAGTAAATAGTGGAAAAAATAACATTAGATAAATGCAAAAAGGAAAGAGAGAGGAACCAGTTTTGTGTAACTGTAGTGTAAGACTTTACAATATAGTAAGACAAATAGATTGGGTATAGAGAGATACCTAATAAGCCTAGAGTGGGACAGCAAATAACTGATGTGAGGCTATGGGAAAGAAGGGTTAGAGCAGCCCTAGGTGTAGCTAGAGGCAATGGCTGGCAGACATGGATTAAATGACTGAATCAGTTTGAATTGGACAACTGGAGAGAGGACATTTTTGTATAACAAAAGTGGCAGTGAACCTGTAGACAGCCAGAGGGAGAAAGAACTGGAGGGATGGGATAAGCTCAAGATAACCTCCAAAATATGATCAGAAACAGTGTTCTGAGGGAGAGATGTAATGACCCAATCAGATACACTGACAGATATCCATCAAAGAAACTCCAACCAAGCATGAGGCAAAAAGCTCAAGTAGATGTAAGTGGGCCTGGGAGGAGATGAAGAGCAATGGAATAAGCAGAAATGAAGTAGGATCAAAGAGAAGAAAAAATAGTGAGTGACTCACAAGAGAGAAGTGGTACAGGACATAAAGACAAGAAGTGTTGGTTAGGCTTAAAATGAGACAGGACTCCACACTAGATGATAGTTCAGGTTTCATGGAAAGCATTTAGAGAAAAATGGGAGGGAAATAAAAGAGAAACATGGGGCCAAAAGAGTCAGGCAGTGGACACTGAAAGGAGCACAGCCAAAGGTATGGAGAAAGGTACATGGAACATACCTCCACATACATGGAATATACGTGGAGAGATTTTTGCCAGCTAGTGTCTTTTAAGTATATTATGCCACCAGACCGTCTGTCCTCTTCCTAAGTAGATTTATTGCAACATCTTAAACTGTAAAGCCTTAGTCATTTGTATCCACCAGATGATCCGATCCACTGTTTAAAGAACTTAAATGTAAATATGATGTGTTGTTATAACCTATGCAACTTTCACTGTGAGATATAAGAGCGGTTTCTCAAAATTGTTAAAGTTTGTGTACATGATTACTAGCTAGCATTCATTCAGTAACCACATGCAAAGCTGCCCTCCTTTTCCAACACCAAGACTTTAACATTTTTCCTCCTGTCTTCCTCTAATCTTTTTATGTAGCAAGGACCGTGCAGCAGCTACTGCGGGAGCTGCTGGCCTGGCAGGTGGGCACCACCGGGAAGCATGGGCCAGCAAAGGTCCCTCCTATGAGGACTTATATACTCAGAATGTTGTCATTAACATGGATGACCAAGAAGATATTCATCGGGCCTCGCTGGAGGGGAAATCTGCCAAAGAGAGACCCATTTGGTTGAGAGAGAGCACTGTCCAAGGAGCATATAGTTCTGAAGAGATGAAGGAAGGTAAGAGAAGTCATTAAAATGAGCATGTCTGGGATCAGTAGAAAATGAGTTTGATTTAGTGGGAAATTGCCTAGGCAATTCTTAGTTTTATTGGTAATCCACTCTGTTTTCCAAAATAATTGTCTTATAGCAAGAAGTAGGAAATTAAGTAATAAGCATTAAAACCAAACTATGTACTTGAATTATTCTTTCATTTAGTTGAAGAAACAAATAGCTTTTAAACCTATCTTTATTTTTAATTGAGTTGAATTGGTATATAGCATTAGATGTTTCAGTGTACAACATTATACTTCTACATCCATGTATGCTACACAGTGATCACCACTGAAGTCTGGTTCCCATCCTTCACCTTACAATTGACCTCCTTCACCCATTTTACCCACCCCTTAACCTCCTTCCACTCTGGTAGGTAACTGCCAATCTCTGTATCTGTCAGTTTGTTTGTTTTTTTAAGATTTCTCATATGAATGAACTCATACAATATTTGTCTTTCTCCATGTTGTTGCAAATGGCAAGATTTCATTTTTATGGCTGAGTAGTATTTCATTATGTATATATGCTATTCATCTGTTGATGGATTCTTAGATTGTCTTCATTTCTTGGCTATTATAAATAATGCTGCAATGAACATAGGTGTAGATATATCTTTTTTTCCTTTTTATTGACCTTATTGGGGCGACACTGGTTAACAAAATCATATAGGTTTCAGGTGCACAATTCTATAATATACCATCTGTACACTGTATTCACCACCCCAAGTTTCTGTCCATCACCATATGTTCCCCCTAAACCCTTCTCAACCTCCCCTCCCCCCCCTCCCCCTATGTCATTTTGAATTAATACTTTTGTATTTGGATGAATATCCAGAATGGAATAGCTAGATCATATGGTAGTTCTATTCTTAATTTTTTGAGGGTTCTCCATTCTGTTCTCTGTAGTAGCTGCGCCAATTTACATTTCCACCTACAGTGTACTGAATTCCCTTTACCTACATTCCCTGTGACACCTTTTATTTTTTCGTCTTTTTGGTAATAGCCATTCTAACAGGTGTGAGGTGATGTCTCATTGTGTCTTTGATTTGCATTTCCCTAATTATTAGTGAAGTTGAACATATTTTTATTTCCCCATTGGCCATCTGTATGTCTTTGGAAAAATGTCTGTTCAGTTCCTCTGCCCACTTTTTAATCAGATTTTTTGTTCTTTTGTTGTTGAGCTATATGAATTCTTTGTATATTTTGCATATTAACCCCTTGTTGGATATATGATTTGCAAATATATTCTCCCATTTAGTGGGTTGCCTTTTCATTTTGATCATCTCCTTCCCTGTGCAAAAGCTTTTAACTTTGATGTAGTCCCATTTGTTTTTGCTTTTGTTTCTGTTGCATTTGGAGTCAGATCCATGAAAACATTGTTAAGACTGATGTTATGGGCTTACTATCTATGTTTTCTTCTTGAAAGTTTATGGTTTCAGGTCTTATGTTCAAGCCTTTAACTCATTTTGAGTTAATTTTTGTGTATGATGTAAGATAGTGGTCTAATTTTTATTCACATGTGGCTATCTAGTTTTCCCAACACCACTGTTTGAAGAAACTGTTCTTTCTCCATAATACTTTTTTTACTCCTCTGTCATAAATTATTTGTTCATATATGTGTGGGTTTATTTCTGGGCTCTGGATTCTGTTGAATTGATCTGTATATCTGTTTTTGTGCAAATACTATATCATTTTGATTAGAGTATCTTTGTAGTATAATTTGAAATCAGGGAGATACCTGATACCTCCCTCCAATTTTGTTCTTCGTTCTCAAGATTGCTTTGCTATTTGGGAATTTTTATGGTTCCATACAAATTTTGGAGTTATTTGTCTTATTTCTGTGAAAAATGCCATTAAAATTTTGATAGGGATTGCAATGAATATGTAGATTGTTTTAAATAGTATGGACATTTTAACAATATTAATTCTTCTAGTCCTTGAGTACGGAATGTCTTACTATTTATTTGCATCTTCTTTGTATTATCAGTATCTTAAGTTTTCAGTGTATAGGTCTTTCACTTCCTTGCTTAAATTTATTCCTCAATATTTTATTCTTTTTGATACAGTTGTAAATGGAATTATTTTCTAATTTCCCTTCCTGCTTATTTATTATTCGTGTACAGAAATGTCACAGATTTCTGCACATTGATTTTGTATGCTGCAACTTTACTGAATTTATTCTAATGGTTTTTTGGTGGAGTTTATAGATTTTTCTATATTCAAGATGGGGAAAAATAAGTTTACAGTTGTTCATATGAAAAATAATACAATAAATTAAAAAATAATACAGTAACAAACTGTGTTTCGTGTATTCACAATTGTACACCTATTTTTGCCCATCCCGTATTATCATGGTATCTGCAGATAGTGAGAGTTTTACTTCCTTTCTGATTTGTGTGCCTTTTATTTTTTCTCTTGCCCACTGCTGTGGCTAGGACTTCTAATACTATGTTGAATAAAAGTAGTGAGAGTGGGGATCCCTATCTATTTCTGATCTTAGATGAAAAGCTTTCAGCTTTTCACTGTTGAGTATGATGTAAATTGTAGATTTGTCACATTTGACCTTTGTTGTGTTAAAGTATGTTCCCACTTTGT
Source organism: Micronycteris hirsuta (assembly GCA_004026765.1). Taxonomy (NCBI): domain Eukaryota; kingdom Metazoa; phylum Chordata; class Mammalia; order Chiroptera; family Phyllostomidae; genus Micronycteris; species Micronycteris hirsuta. Next base: position 23,783 of record PVJI01017543.1, read on the forward strand.
TGAATTTTTATCATAAATAGATGTTGAATTTTGTCAGTTTATCTTTCTGCATTTATTGAGATGATCAAATGATTTTTATACTTCATTTTGTTTATGTAGAGTATCACGTTGATTGATTTGCAGATGTTGAACCATCCTTGCATCCCTGAAATAAATCCCACTTGATTATGGTGTGTGATCCTTTATATGTATTGTTGAATTGGTTTGGTAATATTTTGTTGAAGATTTTTGCATCTATATTCATTAAGGATATTGGCCTATAAATTTTTTGGGGGGTGTTTTTGTCTAGTTTCAGTATAATTCTGATCTCATTAAATGAGTTTGGAAGCATTCCTTCCTCTTCAGTTTTTTGAAGGAGTTTGAGAAGGAGATGTATTAAATCTTCTGTGAATATTTGATAGAATTCACAAGTGATTCACCAGTGAATCTTGGTCTTGGACTTTTGTTTGTTGGGAGTTTTTAGAGTGCTGATTCAATATCCTTAGTGGAAATCAGTCTACTCAAATTTCTTCATGACTCCATCTGGGAAGAATGTGTGTTTATAGACATTTCTTCTGGATTATTCATTTTGTTGATGTATAGTTGTTCATACTACTCTCTTATGATACTTTGTATTTTTGTAGTATTAGTTGTGACTTCTCTTTCATTTCTGATTTTGTTTATTTGAACCTTCTCTGTTTTATTATTAGTAAACACAGCTGAAGATTTGTCAGTTGTTTATCTTTTCAAAGAACCAGCTCTCAGTTTTATTGATCTTTTCTAATTTCTTTTAGTTTCTATTTTATTTATTTCCACCCTGATCTTTATTTATTATTTCCTTACTTCTACTGACTTAGGCTTTGTTCTTATTTTTCTTGTTCCATTAGGTATAAACTTAGATTGTTTGTTTTGAGTTGTTCTTATTTCTTAAGGTAGGCCTTTTTGCTATGAAATTCCTTCTTAAAACTGCTTTTGCTGCATCCTGTAGATTTTGGTGTGTTGTATTTGTGCTTTCATTTCTCTCTAGGTATTTTTTTTTGTTTATTCTTGATTTTTTTGTGATAACCCTTTGATTATTCAGTAGCATGTTGTTTAATCTCCACATTTTTGTGTTTTTTTCCATTTTCTTTTTGTAATTGAGTTCTAGTTTTATACCATTGTGATCAGAGAAAATACTTGATTTGATTTCAGCCTTCTTAAATTTATTGGGGCTTATTTTGCGGCCTAACATGATGTTCTGGAGAATGTTCCAAGTACACTTGAGAAGAATGTTATTCTGCTACTTTTGGATAGAGTGTTCTGTATATAGCTATTAAATCCATCTGATCTAATGTATTGTTTAAGGTCGATGTTTCCTTATTGATTTTCTGTCTGGATGATCTATCCATTGGTGTAAGTAGAGTGTTAAAGTCCCCTATTGTTATTGTATTGCTATTAATTTCTCCTTTTGGTCTGTTAATATTTGTTTTGTATATTTTGTTGCTCCTGTCCTGGGTGCATATAAGTTTATAAATGTTATATCTTTTTCTCTATTGACCCCTTTATCATTATGTACTACCTTTTTTGTATTTTATCACATTCTTTGTTTTAAAGTCTATTTTTCTGAAATATATATAGCTACCCTAGCTTTCTTTTCCTTTCTATTTCCATGGAATATCTTTTTAAAAAATTTTATAAGAATTTGAGTCAAACAGAGAATATGCCTGGAAGCAAGATCTCAATGGACAGTAATATGCTTTCTACATGGAATAGCTTTGACCATCCCTTCTTCACGTTCAGTATCCGTGTGTCCTTATTTCTGAAGTGGTGGAGGGTAGGGCTACCAACTGGCCTGGCTAAAACATGCATCAGCTGCTGCCTGAGGGTAGGTGGGGCTTTCATGAGGCATGCCCAACTGTGCTAACACGTTAGGAAAGTTACAGAATGGTGCTTCCCAGTGCCAACATTTGCAAGGTAGTAGGAGATGACAGGAATGGTACCTACCAGTGTCTCCATTCCCAAGGAAATTCCCAAGTTTTCTTTTTCTCTGGCAGATGTTTTAAGATTAGTAAGTAGGTTTTCTTACTTAGATACTTTTCAAACTGGTAGTTTTGCACTGTTCCCAGGGCAAGTGAGTAAACACAAGTCCTTTAAGTGCGGGTTCTCTGTTCCCTGCAGTTCTGTGGATTTCCTGGACATACTCCCCATTGGTTTTCAAAGCTGTGTTTTGGGGTTTGTCTCATTGTGCAGGATCAGGATCTCTCCCAAATGTGGATATCTACACCTGGGGTGTTTTTCTGTTTTTGTTTGTTTGTTTTTCGTTTTTTGTTTTTGTAAGACCTTGTCTCTGCCTCCCACACATCATTTTTTTTTTTAAATCCTTACCCAATGATATGGCTTTATTAATGACAGAGAGGGAGGGAGAGGGAGGAACATTGATGTGAGCAAGAAACATTGATTGGTTGCCTCCCATTTACCCCGCAACTGGAGATTGAATCCACAACCTAGGTAAGCGCCCTGACTGGGATCAAACTCAAAACCTTTTGGTGCACAGGACGACTCTTACCAACTGGGCCACCACATCCGAGGCCTGCGCTACCCCTTACCCATCTTGATTCTGTCCTTTTACTTTTCATTGTAGAGGCTTTATTCACCCAATTTTCAGGTCTTTTTCAGAGGATATTTTCCATATATAGTTGTAGACTTGTGTCCATGGTGTGGTCAGTATCTCCTATTCTGCCATCTTAAACTGCTCCTAAATCTCCATTTGTAGACTTAAGAAATAGCCATCTCTTTCTCTTAATATTTTTGGACAAGTGCTATTGTGTTCAAGGTGGCCTAATTCATCTCTTCTTTCTTCTTTTGTGGCCCTAATTTATATTCATTGTTATTTCTCTGAATTGGGAGCAATAACTATACACTAGTCCAAGGTTTTTATGTTGTGTCATAAATACCAAGAAGTTTGTGCTGCCTGAAATATATAAGGAAGACACCACCCGAGTAAAGGATCGAGGGTCCTTGTGTGCAAACTCATGCAAGGACTCCCCTTCCATGAAGATTGATACAACTTTGTACTAGAAGATTTTAGAAATCTCTGTGAGCACTAAAGGCTTAAGAATTGCACAATAAGGGGAACTGGATGAAAGAAGGTGAAGGGATTAGGAACAAACTGGCAGTTACAGAATATTCATGGGGATATAAAATACAGCACAGGGAATAGAGCAGCTGAAGAACAGACACACAGGACCCATGGACATGGGTAACGGCGAGGGGCTTGCCTGAGGGAGTGGGGGTGGGCCAAGGGAGAAGAAGTGAGGACAACTCTATGGCATAAACAATAAAATACAATGAAAAATAATATAAAAGTAATAAAAAAGAATTGCATAATAATCATAAGTTTGAAAACTATAAGATTTTACTTTTTAAATTTTAGTCTTAAATTACAGGATTCAAATATTTTGGGGGATGAGGATTTAGAAGTACACAGAAAACAGGAGGTTAGTGGTCCCTTTGTCTGTACACGTACCAAAGTTGGAACAATACAGAGAAGCTTAGCACGGCCCCTGCGCAAGGATGACACTCCAATTTGTGAAGTGTTCCATATTTAAAAAAGAAAAATATAATGGAAGGTTAAGACTATGAACAAAGGTTACTCAGAAACTGGGAAGCAGAGATGAAAGGGAGTGTGTACCTCTGGTTGGCATTCAGCAGCATTCGAATCTTACGCCTTTGTGTACCATTGTTAACGTGTCACCTGAGTGTGGTTCTTCAGTAGTAAAGAATTATCAGTAACTGAAAACCTTTTTTTTTTTTTTTTGGCCTTCTAACCGCTTTTCCCTTCACAATTAGCCTTTCTTTACTGTGTATGCTAAGAGTTGTAAAAGTAGTGTGGAATTGAGTAGTTATGATAAAAGCATGTGTTACCTCTAATGTGATTCTCTTTGTTTTATTCCAATCAGAAAAAAGTTTGTATCTGGCAACCGTACTTCACACTTCCTCCTTCCCACCGATTAGGGTTGGTTATGATGCATAGTTATTTTGATTCAGTTGTTCTAGATTATATAGTAATTAAGCTGTCAGCTATTTAATAGGCTTGTTTTCTCCACCTTGGCTTTTTGCCTGTTCTTGAAACAACCAAACCTTCTTTTCTTTGAACTTAGAAACAAAATTGAATAAAACTATTGTTAGCCAGTATTAAGATGACCTTAAATAAGTCACCTAGCCTACCCAATTAAATTTTGTGAATATTACTTTCTATATAAAATAGGATAATAAGTTGTCATATCTAAACTTGTCTTCGTTAAGTCTTATGATAATATAATAGGCTCTATCCAGTGACTGTATGAATTGAGTCTTACTAGTCTGATTTGTCTACCCTTAATTTTCTTTAGACGTCAAGTCATTTTTATGTCTTTAAGAATTTTATAGATTTCAACCATGTCCTCATTACTATACAGAAAGTTCTAATTTCTTTTGATTCTACTTTCCTTACATATAAGTCCTTTTCCCCTAGTCACCTCCACCTACAGCTTTGTTTAATTTTAGTCACCTTTTTCTGGACAATCTCTAATCATAATGTACTCTGCTTGAGAGCCACTGATCAGAAGAATACATGTTGTTCATACATGGATTCACATCAATGGTTTGAATTTGATTTCCAGTATCCTTCTGGTTTTTAGCTGAAAATTTGTTTTGCTTTGCTTCTGGAAGCATATTAAGAATAATAACTTTAGAAACATATGCAGGGTTTTTTGAAAAATTTCTCCTGCCCTGTATCTGACAGCTTGGACCACATCTTTCAATATATTTCAGATTAACTAGAGGCAGATTTTCTTACACTTGCCAGTACAGAACTCGTTGTACCACTTTTCTATCCCTGTGTATATGACCCTTGTCAGAGTCTTTTAGATAATTCATTTAGTTTACAAAGATAAATTTCCCTCCCCCCATTTTATATTTATTTTAAACATTAATCAGAATGCTATTTTTGTAATATTAAGGTATTCGGAAAATTTTTAAAGAGACAATGATTGCCTTAGAGACTCATATATAATTCTTGTCTTTTTTTTTTTTTTTTTCTTAAACTCCTGCATTGGCAATAAGGGTTCTGGGAAGAGGTTCAGTCTTTGGCAGTGTTTTAAAGTTGTTAGGTTAGATTTAAATTCTCAGTTTTACATCTATGTTGTCAAAAGCCTGTTTGACCTAAAATTTTAACTTCTCAGTTCCTTTTTCCTATTCTCTTATCTGTCCAATGTTTCATCTCAGGAGTTACACACTTTCTAAAATGTCCATGGTTGCAGCTAATCCATTCTGATATGTTAATGAGAAGATGCTTTAATTTCACCTGTAACCAGGCTTTATGATTTCTGAGCCTTCTCTTGATGGTGATGATGGTGATGATGATAGATTGATAACACTATTCTAAGGGCCAGGCCTATTCTAACAACTTCACAGATTTTCACTAACTCTCACAGAAGTCCAGTGAGATACTTTTTTTTTTCCTTTTGTACTTGAGAAAATTGAAGCAGAAAGAAATGAAGTAACTTGGCCAAAATCACACAGCTAGAAAGTGTTGAGTCAGGATTTGAATCAATGAGTCACTTCCACATAACACTTTTAATCCTGTTATATATTTTAAATGGCAGTATGTTTGCTATTATTTTCTGAATATAGAATACAAATGTTTATCTAATTTTTTCATCTTCAATATATCAGGCAAGATGTGTACACAGAATGATAGATAGGAGGTATGTGGTGAGAGAAGCTTCATTTGTGATACAAGATTCATTTTTATAAAGAGTTCAAAGTGTGCTTCAGGAGGCTAAAACTGCCACATATTCACTCATTCATCAAATGTTTATTTAATGCCTAACAAGTGATAGGCACTATTGTAGGTGCTTTGGATATATCACTGAATAAAAAAGATAAATATCTGTTGTGGAGAACCTACATGCTGGGAAAGGGTACCAAAGACAATAGACATATGTTATTTATTGTGTTTGAAAATCATGATCTCACCTATAAGCGGGACCTAATCAACAAAACAAACAAGCAAGCAGAATAGAACCAGAGACATGGAAATAAAGAACAAACTGACAGTAAACAGAGGGGAGGTGGGAGGAAGTGATGAGGGTAAAGGAGGGAAGGGTTTTCAGGAACACCTGTAAAGGACACATAGACAAAACCAAAGGGGAGTAGGATCAAGGGTGGAAAAGTGGGGATGGCTGGGGTAGGGGGAGTGGTGGAGGGAAAATGGAGACAACTGTACCTGAACAACAATAAAAAATAATAATAAATAAAATCAGTGCTATGGGGAAAAAAATAGAGTATTAGGAATACAGAAGTAAATTAAAAGAAGGCGAAAGACTTGTAAGACCCGAGGGAGACAGATATAAGTATCCCGGGTAGAGAGAACAGGCAGTGCAAAGGCCCTAAGGTAGGACCATGTGTAGTGTTTACAGGAATGCCGTGGAAGCCACTGTGGGTAGAGCAGAATGAGCAAGAGGAAGGAATAGGTGTGTTGGTGGGAGAGAGGGGTCCCACAGAGTGGAGGACCTTATACACCTTTGGCTTTTACACTTGGCAAAATGAGGAGCCATATTTTGATTTCCTATTATGGCAGTTACTATACGTGGTCTTTCATAGGTATTATTTTATATGCTCTTCTCCAGAGCCCTAGAAGGTCGATGCTTGAATCACCACATTTTATAGAAATAGGTACTGGAATTTTGAGACTAAATATCTTGACTAAGGCGGTATGGCTTACATTTGAAAGAATCAGTATTTAATTTCAGGCTATATTATTCTTAAAACCCCTGTACTTAACCATTATGCTATTTAAGTTCCAGTTTGTGAGAACCATTTTGAATATATTATGGACAGCTCTAAAAATAGAATCAATGAAGTCTTATCAATGTTATTTTATAATATTATGGTACATTTAAATATAATACATTGAAATATATTTTTTATTATAAGGGAATATCTTTTATATTTAAGGATATTGACTTTCTGGGTTTTTCCTCCCAGGTGGCGTAGATATAGATGCATTTCAAGATCGCGAGGAAGGCCATGCAGGGCTGGATGACAATGAGGAGGTTATGCGAGCACTGCTCATTCACGAGAAGAAGACCCCCTCTGCCACTGCGGGCTCAGTGGGGGCGGCTGCTCCTGTGACCACTGCCAATGGCAGTGACTCAGAGAGTGAGACCAGTGAGTCAGATGATGACTCTCCCCCTCGTTCAGCAGCTGTGGCTGTGCATCATCGGGAAGAGGACGAGGAGGACGATGAGTTCGAGGAGGTAGCAGATGACCCCATTGTTACGGTGGCTGGTCGCCCATTCTCCTACAGTGAAGTGAGTCAGCGGCCAGAGCTGGTGGCACAGATGACACCAGAGGAGAAGGAAGCATACATAGCAATGGGACAACGCATGTTTGAGGACCTCTTTGAATGAGCTTTCCCTACCCTTTCCTCCTTCCTGTAATGTTCGTTTCAAAAAGAAATTTCTTACCTTTGAAGAAAAGTACTTAAGTGGCTTTCTGCCCTTCTACATGTAAAGTGACTGTTAATCTTGTGCAAAACAGTGGTAGATAAAGATTGATTTTTATGACAAACTTTCCCAAAAGGTATGTTGGCTACAAACATTCCCTTCCCTGGTATTATTACAGTATTAATATTTTACTGTATTTTTTTTAAATCGAGTCATTTTCCTTTTCTTTTTCATTATGAAATAAGTGAGGGAAGTCTGTAAGGTAAATTCTTCCTGGCTGCCTGCAGAAGTCCACTATGATGAGTTGCAGTAGTTCACCGATCACATTTTTTAAATCTATCCTGAGCAAGCATTCTGAACAATTCCTAAGAAAAAGCAGTTTGCCCACAGCAAATCATTTGATAAGGGAAAAAACAATCTTAAAACTTCATATTGCCTCACAATTGAGGATGGTGTCAATAAGTAAGGGGAAGGGGGATGTGTGCCAAAGAGGGATGGATATACCTAAATCTAATGATTAATATCTAAACCAAAATTTGTGTGTTTAGAACTGACCTGACTGGTAGATTCTATTGTTTTGTTTATTGCCTCTTGGTTTGTATATTGGATGATAGAAAACAGAAAGTGTGCTTGGTAAACGCTCACGAAGAAATTAGAAAAAACCGTGGATATAGGACAAGGAGTCCATACAAAGGGTTGAAAAGTGAAGAGCATTGGGAATAGTACCTTTTAGAATTGCTGAGTTTGTGCTGATTTGGAAATCCTTTATAGAAAACTGTGACTGGTTCCTTTCTTTTCTCCTTCCTCTACAGTGCTGTAAATTGTTTCATGAGGGCGTTTCAGCAGAAATCAGCATATAACAATTGGTTACTCCCCTCTTTTTTCCTCTCAGCACCACTGAACACCGTCTTTGCCTCTCTCTTGATTGCCATCAGACATGGTGTTTAGAGTACATCCAGTGTATTGTCGAGCATTGTAACCTCAAGGAATAGTTTATTTTCGGTTCTGATATGTAACATGGTATTATTCCCTAAGGCAGAACTTTAAAAATAAGGAACTTTCATACAAGGATCTATAGCAATTGTATATTTTGTAATATTTCCCCTTGCATTGTAATTTTTAAGTATTTATCATTTTATAGTACATGTGTGAATTAAGATAGATTTTAGAGTTATCTGAGCCTTGTATGAAGTGATGTTTCATTTACCTGGGTTATATTAATGACTCTGTATTGACAAACTATTTTATACTGATCAAAATTTGTTAATTTCCAGCTCTGTAACATCTTGGAACATAATTAAAATGAATATTTGTCCCATTAAAAAAGAGTTTCAGACTTTTTTCTCTTATTAGTCATATTTTAAATAATAGATGCAGTTGTATGTGGTCTAAACTTTTTTCTGGCAATAGTTGACTTAAGAATGACTTTTATGTATGTACCTTGTACACATGGGCTATTCAACTTTTAAACATTGTTTCTTTAAACTTTTATAGTTCTATAATGAAGTTCATTTAAATAAAATAGGAACCAGATGTTAAGTTTTAAAACCGTTGCAGATTAACTGTCAGCTCTTTAAATGAATAAATATTTCTCACTATTTTTTCTTGAATATGACTCACATGCATTCTATTTCATAAAGTTACTGTTCTGTTTTTCTTTCCCATCATCTACCAATTTGTTAAAGAATCATATAGACTAGTTACATACTTCTTTCACCTCCATCTTGCAGTCTAGGTGTTTGCCCTATTCCTACGATGAAACAGCTTTCTCCAGTCCTAATTATCCAACTTAACAGCCCTTTATTCTTCATTTTCTTTGGCAGCTCTTCCTTATTTGATGCTATCAACTCATTCTTTCTCCTTGAAACACTTCCATTTGGTACCCTAGCCATTACACTGATGTGGTCTCCTTACCTCATTGGCTATTCCTTCTCAGCCTTTAGGCTTTACTTTTTTCTTCTGCTGTATGTATCAGCACAGCTCAAGGCCTAGTTCTCTTTTCCTTTCTGTGTGTGTGTATGGGCATGAGGTTTATGTAATGGAAAAAAATCAGAAGTGAAGACAAGGGTATGAATAAATATTCATAGCAGCAGTGTTTCAAATAGAATAGATACATAGGTATACTAAATAGGCATTAATCAGGAATTAAATTATTTTCCCATACAGCCATTTAGAATAATGTATTGATAGGAAAAGATATCCATAATTGATTAAGAGGGATTCTGTTTTTCTACGTGTATATGTTTGTATGTGTGTAAAGAAAAAAGTAGTTAATATATGTGTTTAGACACTATTTTACATATGTTGACTCATTTAATCTATAAACTGAGGTAGATATATGTATACAAAGATATATGTGATTAGAGTTGAGGATTACGGTGGTCTTAATGTGCGATAATGGAAAAGATATTTCCACTTTGAATAAAGAATCAAGTGGATATTTAAAGAAGTTCATGTAAAAGATACTTGGCAGAATTAAAGAAAAAGTGACAAAAAGCAAGCCTTTTATATTAATGTTAATGCTAGGATTTTTAAGGTATGCCTTTTTTTAAATCCTGGATTTATCATTTCCTTAGATAAACATCTCTGAAATTATTATCAAAATTAGTAGGAAAATATAACAATATATAAAACTTTGTGCACTACACCACATCTCAGTAACGTATCTAGTGACTCAATGGAGTTTGATATTACTTTATCCGAAAGGTTTATGTCTGTCGACTGGCACAATAATCTAATGAGAAAAGCCAGTCAGTGATAGAATGGCCAAAAATGGGAGCCCTGCTAATTAGCAGCCTCTGAAGCTCTCGGAAGGGCAGACTCACACCCCAGGTTGGTCAGTACATGTGGTCACAGTGTCTGCTGACCTCAGGATGTCTGGAGTTGTACCACCCACAGCCTATATATGGCCAGTAACTCCTCTCTGAGTGAGATTGGCTGTGTTAGTATAACCCCAGTGTCAGCTGTCCAGGTGTCCCATGTCCTTTAAGATTCAAATAGAACAGTTTTACCCTAACATCATAGGATACTCCTTCAGTATTTATTTGAGGGGAGGCTGGTGGAGAGCGGGGCGGGGCGAGATTTGTGGAAGGGTTTGGTGATTTATATTGTCCTGCTCTGCCTTCCTGCTTCTTCACCTCCTCTGCACCACCTATACTAGCCCCCAGACTGCCATCAGTGCAAGATCTTCACTGAAGTTTTTATAGTAACGGGCAGGGACAGGCGATGAGACGGGGTTTTGCCTCACTATCGCATCGTCTAGGAATATGAATGGGTCGTGTATGTTCTTGATCTTGTCTCTTAGTGTTCTCACAGGTTTCATCTCAAGTAAAACCTGGCTTTAAATCTTGCTAAAATTTCAACTCCTTTTTTTCTGTTCTTCAAATTACCCCTTTCTTTCTTAAGGCCTTGGAAAGCTACGAATGTATTAGAGGAAGTAACTTTGTTTATTATTTTATTCCTATTCCAAATAGTGCCTTGAAAGCTCCTGTCAAATCCAAAGTGCCTAATAAGATGTTTACCTAATCAAGGGGCCATCTTCTCACCTCTAGGAGGTTAACTGTGGCTTTGAAAGGAACTTTATTTTCTTCCCACTGCACTAAAAAGTATTACTCATCATACCGTTAAGTAAGATGATACATAAATAGCCCTGGCCCCAGGTGATCCATAACCTTGTATCTGGTAGAAAACTCCCTGCCCTTAAAGTTGAGGCCTTTTTTTTTTTTTTTTTTTTTTTAATTAAGATGTCCCTTTTTCCTAAAACACCTAAGGAGTATTAAGTTTAAATGACAAAAGAAAATATCCTATTTGGCATAGCCGGGAAGTCAGGAGACTGAATTCTAGTCCCAGTCCGGTTCACTGGATACTTGCACTGTGACACTGTTACCCGGTATAATCTTTCTGGGCTGGTTTCTGGGCTGTCAGTAACGAGAGGATTATGCTAGGATCGCTAATGAGTCCTTCTGCTCTGATATTTTATGGAGGGAATACATATTAAAATGAGGCCAAATAATAATAACTAAAAAAGAAAAAATATGTCTTCTGATATGCTACAGCAATTCAAAACAAGTGAAGGATATTTTAGTTGAACTAGCGTAGCCTGCAGATTTAGGACTTAGAATGTAGCAAACCACAGAATAAACAATTACTAATTAGGTTTCTCTTTTCCCATTTGACAAG
>PVJI01017544.1:0-28823 GCA_004026765.1 Micronycteris hirsuta
TTATTTTGCATTTATTTTACCATTGGAGAATTTTTAGTAGAACCATCACCAAACTTATTTCACATTGCTAATTCTCTTATGACTTTATTCTATTTCTTGAAATTATTTTCCGATTCATCCGACTGGTTCATTCGCCTTACCTTACTCTTTTCTTGTAGTTCTGTTTCAAGTACATTGAGAATACATATTTAATTATTAAACAACTTTCAGAAATATTTTTGTGATAAGGCATTTTCACAATCACTTCTTTCAATGAGTAATAAACATTTGTGTAATACTATTGTTATCAAATTCTTTTTTTCAGCACTAGTCATTCTGTGTACGTGTTTACTTATTTTTTTTTTGGCTAATGTATTTTTATTTGCATTTCCTGATGTTACAAGTATTTATATCACATTGTGTATATTTTGTATTAGATGTGGTGAAAAGTTAGCATATTTCCCTTTTGTTTAGATGACTTATGATATGATGATCCAGAGGTAAGAGAAAGCTTTGCTTATTTAAATATTTCTCTCATAGTTTCTTTCCAGCTCTTGCATGGTACCAAGTACAAAATAGATGACCAATAAATACTTTTAAATAAATGATCTAATGACCTGAGAAAAGTCGTTCACTGTTAAAATATTCATACTACCCAAAGTAATCTATAGATGCAATCCTATCAAAATTCCAATGTCAATTTTCACAGAAATATTCAATAGAAAAACAATTCTAAAATTTATATGGAATCACAAAAAACCCTGAGAAACCAAAGTAATCCTAAGAAGAACAAAGTCAGAAGCATCACACTTCCTGATTTCAAACTGTATTCCAAATCTATAATAATCAAAACAGTATGGTATTTCTTCTCAGGCAAGGGAAGCAAAAGAAAAAATAAACAAATGGGACTACATAAAACTAAAATGTTTTTGCACGGCAAAGGAAATCATCAACAAAATAAAAAGATAACCCACAGAATGGGAGAATATATTCCTCAATAAATCTGATAAGAGGTTAATATCCAAAATTTATAAAGGACTTACAAAACTCAACACCAAAACAAACAAACAACTCAATTAAAAATTGGGCAAAACACCTGAATAGAAACTTCCCCAAAGAGGACATACAGATGGTCTATAGACCTATGAAAAGATGTTCAATGTCACTAATCATCAGAGACATGCAAATTGTCTCAATGAGATATCATCTCACACCTGTCAGAATGGCTACCATCAATAAAACAACAAACAAGTATTGGCAAGGATGTGGGGAAAGGGGAACACTTTTGCACTGTTGGTGGGAATGCAGACTGGTGTAGTCACTGTAGACAACAGTATGGAGATACCTTAAAGTATTAAAAATGAATCTGCCCTTTGACCCAGTGATCCCACTTCTGGGGACATATCTGAAGGAACCCAAAACACTAATTTGGAATAACATAAGCACCCCCTGCAGCATTATCTACAATTGCCAAGATAGGGAAGCAGCCCAAGTGTCCATCAGTAGATGAATGGATACAGTAGATAAGTAAATGAGATGAGGTAAGTGGAGTATTCCATTCACACAATGGAATATTATTCAGCCATAAAAAAGAAGAAAGCTTTATCTCTTGTGACAGTATTGATCTGGAGAACATTATGCTAAGTGAAATAAGCCAGGTAGAGGAAGACAAATACCATATGAAATTCCCTCCATCTTGGAAAAGGCCTCGTGGCTGCTGGACTCTTCTCCAAGCACGTCTCTGGGCTGCAAATCTGCTGTGGTTGGGGCTTGGGGTGGGGGCGGGGGGGTGGGGGGATGAGGAATTGGGAAGTGGGTAGCTTTCTCCCATGAGGCCTGTCAGGTAGAGTTTTTGTAAGTGTCTAATCAGGCCTGAAAAATCATGCTGTTATTTAACCGGGAGCCAAACTCCTCAATATTGAGCCATTGTACGCCAATATATTTTGGAAGATATAGACACATTTCTAGAAAACGCAACTTACAAAACTGATACAAATACAAATAATATATTTAATCAATCCTATATCTATAAAATAAACTGAATATGTATTTAAAATATTCCCCAAAAGAAATGTCTAGGCCCAGGTGTGCTTTACTAGCAACTTCCTCCAAATAAAATTATTAGAAAATCAGGAATACAGTAAATAATTCCAAGCTTGTTTTTATTGAGTTATCATTATCTTAACACCAAAACTAGACTAAAATACCACCAGGAAAAAAACTACAAATAGATCTCTTTCAGGAGCACAGATGACAAAATCCAAAACCTGACAACATATTAATAGTTAAAAATCACAACAAAATATGTTTAACCTAGGATATTAGAATTGTTTTAACATTAGAAATTAAGCCACTGTAACTCACCATGTTAAATTAATAAGTAAATAGTTATATCTTTAACAAAACAAACAAGTGAGCAAAATAGAACCAGAGACATGGAAATAAAGAACAAACTGACAGTGGTCAGAGGGGAGGCGAAGGGGATAATGGGGAAAAAAGGGGAAGGGTCATCAAGGAACATGTCTAAAGGACACATGGACAAAGACGAAGGGGGCAAGGGAAGATTGAATGTGGGGGGTGGGGGTTTGTAGGGCAGGGCAGAGTAATGGGGGAAAATGGGGACAACTGTAATTGAACAACAATAAAAAATGTGTTTCAAAAGAAATACATCTATTCGTTATAGAAACTACTAATCATAAATATAGAAAATTTTTGCTATTTAATTAATAGCACCTACAAAACTGTACCAAAATTCAGACTTACTTTTTAAATATTGAGAGTTTTTTCCTGAGATTAGGAATGAGAAAAAAAATGCCTCTTACCACCTTTCACCACATTGTATTTAGAGTCCAAACCACCCATGCAATAAGGAAAATGGATATATAGATAAATAGGTAGATATTGGAGGGAAGAAACAACTGTTATGATATTCTCATTCTGCAGTTGTACATTGATAAAAACTCTTATGACAGATACAAAGTCTTTCAGTAAATAAAATGAGTGACCAAGTAATTCCTACATGAGATAGATACAAAGAGGAATTGAATATAGTTAATCCAGAAATGACAAGATCAAAGAATGAGAATATATGTGAAAGTTAGAAATAATTTGAGGACATTATTGAGAAGCCCTAAGTAAATTTGAGGTGCTTGTTGCACTCAAAAATTATAAAATCTAGTTGAATACTGGGGATAATCCTAGGAATTTTAGTTAAAGAAATGTAGCATGAAAAACAAATTGTGATAGTTGGAATTCAAGTAAGTCTTCTCCATTTAACAGATTCACTATCTACAGGAGCAACGAGGGGCTTCCTTATGTTAAAAGCCATACCTTTACATTAATTATTTTGAGTTCCATTTTTTTCTTAATTGGCTATATACTACACGGTATTTGAAAATTATACCATTAAATTTTAACCTTTACTTCATAACTAATTATATGTTAAAGTTTCTGCATCTCTAGAATACAGAGGCAGCAAACAATGGTTAGCTATTTTCTATCAAGGCATGCTATAATTTAAGGCTACTGTGTTCATTCCTGAATGTTTATTCAGTAGCAGAATCCTATGATGAGTTTACTTTGTTAACGGATAAACTGGGACATATTACTGTTTTCAAGACTTTGAGAATACATTGATTGAAATCAGGCAGAGCCAAACCAAAAGCA
Organism: Micronycteris hirsuta; assembly: GCA_004026765.1. Classification (NCBI taxonomy): domain Eukaryota; kingdom Metazoa; phylum Chordata; class Mammalia; order Chiroptera; family Phyllostomidae; genus Micronycteris; species Micronycteris hirsuta. The sequence continues at coordinate 3,646 of PVJI01017544.1, forward strand.
GTTAGGAGCACTTCCTGACAGATGCTAGGGGAGAGCTTTTTATAGAGAAGACTCAAAGCAAAGCAAGGAAATTATTTGATTGGCTTTAGCTTTCTTATTTAAAAAGATTTTATTTATGTATTTTTTTTTTAGAGAGAGGGAAAGGAATGGAGAAAAAGAGGGGGAGAAACATCGATGTGCGAGGGAAACATAGATCAGTGGCCTCTCCCTCGACCCAGCTCCTAACCTGGGACCTGGCCTGAAATGAACTAGCAACCTTTTGGGTTTTCAGAACGACGCCCAACCCACTGAGCCACACCAATCAGGGAATGATTGGCTGTAGCTTAATAGGTTGCTTTGTTTGAGAAAGCCTAGTTAGTCGTTTGTGATTGGTTTTTAAATTTCACTTTCTCAGATATGAGTGAATTGAATTTTTCCTAGGCTTAGGTTTGCTTACGAAAGCCACCGCGGTGTTAGAGCTACTCGGTCTTGTGGCCGCCTCCGTTAATTACTTTAACTACGTCAGTGTAGCTTGACCCCACCTACCAAATAATGCTGTACTAACAATCCATTCCAAGGGGATTACGTGTATATTATTAAACATAAAAGAAAAATAAATCCCTAATATTTCTAGAAAATGCTAAGAGAATACATTCCTTAGTTGTGGTATATAGAGTTTTGGTTAAAAGGATGCATAAAGCACTATTCATAAAGAAAAAGAATTAATATATTGAATTGCATTTAAAGCAAAAACTTATCCTCCAAAGACAACATTTTAAACAGTATGCCCTAGCTCTGGCTGGTGTGGCTCAGTGGACTGAGTGCGGTACTGCAAACCAAGTGGTCCCTGGTTTGATTCCCAGTCAGGGCACATGCCTGGGTTGCAGGCCAGGACCCCAGTAGGGGGCCATTGAGAGGCAATCACACATTGATGTTTCTCTCCCTCTCTCCCTCCCTTCCTCTCTCTTAATAAATTAAAAATAAAAGTTTTGAAAAAAAAGTATGCACAAAAGCTGTGAATTGGGAAAAGGTATTTGCAATATATGTAAGCAAAAAATAGCTTACTCAAATCCACAAAACCATCTGGACCTCAAACACATTTATACCTGGGCTCAAATTTTATACATTTTTAAAAGTTATGGAAGAACTTTTATTTTAACTTAACTACTTCAGTTTTCCTGAAAGTAGATCAGAACTAAGAGTACAGATTAAATTGTGTAATGAGCAGTTAACTCAATAACTGTTAACGACAGTAAAAAAAAATGGACGTGCCCAGGACTGAAGCACAGTGTCATCCTCAGTCATAAAATCTTGCAGGAGCTGTGAAGTGTGTATCTCTTCTCCCATTCGAAACCTCGTGGCTTGTCTGATTGCCCTTCATAATGAGGGAGGTTAATATATCTTGCCTATAAAATCTCTTGCCTATTTTAGAAGAAATGCAGATGAAGAAAGATTGTAAACTAAATACTCATATTTGATACAATAAGGATATTTACTCAATCCCCTTTATTTAAAAATCATACAATTAAAAGTGATCTTATCCAAAATTCTTTCTCTTCTTAAAAACAATCAACCTTATGTTTTACAGTACATTTCACATTAAAAATTCAAGTTTATTCTCATGGTATTGTTAGAGTAATTAAATGTTACTCATTCTCACTAACAATTTGGGGAATGACAGGTTCATGTAACTATCTAAAAATTATTTTTAAAAAGCATTAATACTTCTCTATATAAAAAAATCTAGTCAATTAAGGGGAAAGAAGCAGTCTTTGTTTTACTCTAGGTGACATCTTTGTTTCGCTTCACGTTGCCCGTGTCAGTGCAGCTTGTGAAATTAAGCTAGCCAAAACATGTGAGCATCTTACAAAAATCGTGCTGACAATTCTTTGTCATGGTTTTTGCTCTGTTAGTTAAATGCAAACCTTCCATTAACTATAGGAGAAGGATAACTCTCTAACAGTTTTAAAGTATATATCTAAATGGTCAGTGAAAGCTGTTTTTTGGCTATTATTTCCCATAAAATCTCTTAAACTGTTGTTTATTATAGCTACTATTTATGATAATTCTATTGTATGCATTATTACATCCCTGTATTTTCAGTAAAATGTCCAATAAATGTATTTTAAAAAATGCATTCTTTTCTAACTGCTTGAGATAAAATGTTGCTGTCATTTTACTGAACTGCACAAGCACATAAACATGGCAATAATAAATGTTTTAAAGTTTCGGAAGCACTGAGAGCTAGAAAATTAATCTGCATCATCACAACCTCTTTCATAACAACTTTTTTTAATGAGTCAGACTCATCTACTCCATTTTGATGGCAAAAGTGCATCATTTCTTGAAGAGATATATCTGTACAAAGAGTAATATGAATTTTCCCTGTACTTTAAAAGCCTGAAAATAGGGAATAAAACTTTCCAGTTTAGTACAGAATATAACTCTTTATCTACCTTGTTTTCTTCCAAGATCACCGATTCATCATTTAACCTAGAGCTAGATGTTCTAAGTGAGAAAAGGGAATCATTCTAAAATTAATGCTACAGGAAGGTATTTGGTCCAGAGAATTTAAAACAATTCCTTTAATCAGCATATATCCTGATTTTGCTGCTGCAAAGATGAAATGGAACAACCGAGATACAAAGAAATAATGCTATTTATCACATTATATAGAGATTTCAAGATAAGACATATAGTTCTAACTAAAATCTTCTAGTGTACTTCAAATATAGTCTCATTGCATAAATATTTATTAGTGTTTTTAGAATGTGGCCTATTTCAAAATATTCATTTTCCTGATATATGCTTTTCCAATGAAAGAATTCCTATTTATATAGCATATAAAACCTGAAGTTGTTTATTTCAGTGGCTATAGCCAGCATTTTCATAAACACTACATTTACTAATGATATACAGGTATTCATATGTAATTATATGTTGAAAATAAAATTCATGTAGCAAAGGTGGAATGTGAAGTTAAATGGAAAAAAAAAGCCGATATACTTTGCACATAAGTGAAATTCACCTTAGGCATTATTTTCAGTTTTGACAAATTCAATTTCCATGTGTAGCATTTATTGAGGATGGATGCATTATATTCCAAGAAATAACTGTGCATTTTAGTTACCAAGTGATTTAATTGTAATAATAAAATTTTGCTGCATCATACTTTTATCTGCATTTTGCACCTGAGAAAAATGAATTACACATAAATTAAGTAGTATGCCCAAGGTTACAGAAGAGTAAATATAGAGCTGGGGTGAAACTCAGAGAGACTAGTGCCAGATTCATAGTGTTAGCCACTGTGCTAGATAGTCTTGTACTGTATTGTGTATGTGTCTGTGTGCATCTGAATGTATCTGTGTTTAATATGTGAATTACACATTTTTTGTATAGTTCTTGCTACTGAAATATCTCTGCTATATACTAGTAAAGACAGTAGTCATGGTAACAAAGTTATGTGATGGACATTGACATGTAATAATAAGCTACTAGATGTGCCTTTAAAAATAGGAGAGATTTTCAAATATACTAACACAGAATAATTACCTAAACATGTCTTATTTTATGTTGTGAGTTCATGCTACTCTTTACAGTTCTTTTTTAATCTACCTTGAGAAGATGAAAGAGGTAGTACTGAAGAAACTTAGGGTAGATCATCCTATTGTGTTAAATCATTATGACTGTGTGTCCTGCAGCCGTTCAAAGCCAGGCAGATTCACATGGGATTCTAGCAGATGGAAGAAAATTTGTGGAGCTGTGGGGATGTCTGACATGCCTTTATTCCAGGGTGGGGCGGTCCACTTGCTTGGCAAGCTGAGAGTCGCACTGTAGGAACTCCCGACTCCCTTATATACTAAGTGCACACAAAGCAGGCAAAGTGCCAATATTGACCCTCTAATTACATAACAGAGCTTCATTCTACACATGCAAGCCCTCACTCAAGGCCGCATGAACACTGCCATGCCGTAGTTGCCCGGACATCCGGGTGAGGGGGCCTGACTGACTCCATTTTCCCTATACTGTGGAAAGTGTGAAAGATATGTGAGGAATCAAGCATCTTCTTATGAGTAAAGACAAAGGTTAGTTAAGCCCTAAACAGATAGCAATAGCACTCTGCTTGTGAAAGAATATTGATTTCCCAGTAACTAGAGAGGCTGTGGTCATATATATGTAGAGTTCACACCACAAAAGCACTACTCCTATTGAGTATATTTCAGTGGAAAGAATAAAGATGCTAGCAATTTGAATTGCCTCATGCAAAGTAAGATATTGAGAAACTGTTTTCCTCCACTAATGTCGCGGATTTCGACCCGCAAAATCGTGGGGGGACCGCCCCAATCGCGTGAATCAATCTTACCCAGAGACACACTTGGAGATGAGAATCCGGCAGCCACGGGTCTCTTCCACCACCTCCATTTCGGGAAAAAGACCTCGTGGGTCACTTAGCCAGGGCTTTTATTAGAGGCATTAAGACATATTTACATTGGATTGATTATTCATGGGATTAAGCAGAACAGGGGTAGGATTACTCACAGCAGGGCATCAGGATGTAAATTCAGGTCCGGTGGCAGGCAGGACCAGGTTAAGGTAATAAGCAGGGCACAGCAAGCCAGAACTTTTTAAGATACATCTTTGCCAAATTCCTATTAGAGAATTCCCATTCCACAGACATGATCCACACTTGCTCACACGGGAATCACACGGAGCTGTGCTCAAAACGTGTAAATCCTAGAACATGCGTTTTAACACGCGCGTGGAAATCACTGTCGCATTCTAAAGTGCTTTTTTTGGCCTAAGGAGAACATATAACTAGAGAATCAAACATACACTATCCAGCGAAGACGAGAAGTCACTAAATTTTTTACATAGTGTCTTGTCACATTTAAGAAACTAAGTTAACAGGAAGCTCCCAGGCTTTTATTTCCAAACAGAAACATTGAGTAAATAACCCCAGACTGACTAAAATAACTCTACAGGAGCTCTGGAAACAAGTCAAAAATCTACAGCAACTAACCAAATGCCCAAATAAGAAAAAGTCACATTCAAAATGGTAGGAACTTTCATGGCATGTTTACTCACTCTTCCTTTACTGCTTCCCCAACACTGAACAATTGGGAAGAAGTGGCTCAGTTCCACATTCCTTCTCCTGGACCACAAAAAGTAGAGTAAAAAAATGCTCATAATATTCTGTCTGTGGGTTACCTGAGAGACTGGTATTTGCCTTCCTGATTTGGTGATTATACGGGAAAAGCAGCATTGTTAGGATCTCAGACTGGAAGCCCTAGAGGCATGGCCATTGAAAATTGGAGGAATGCAGTCCCACAGATGCCTGGGGCAAGATATTATGAGCAGAGGAATATAATAGCTCAGTTAAGGCCCTGAAAAGATTTTTGGTGTTACTCTTTGAGAAATTAATTCGTTTAAAAGCACCTGGGGGGCCCTGGCTGGTGTAGCTCAGTGGATTGAGCACGGGCTGGGAACCAGAGGGTCCCGGGTCGATTCCCAGTCAGGGCACATACCTGGGTTGCAGGCCAGGTCCCCAGTGGAGGCCATGTGAGAAGCAACCATATATTGCTCTTTCTCTCCTTCTCTTTCTCCCTCTCTCAAAATAAATAAATAAATAAATAAATAAAATCTTTAAAAGCACCTGGGGGAGCCCTGGCTGGTGTAGCTCAGTGGACTGAGCATGGGCTGGGAACCAAAGGGTCCCGGTTCAATTCCCAGTCAGGGCGCATGGCTGGGTTGCAGGCCAGGTCCCCCGGTGGGGGCCATGTGGGAGGCGACCATGCATTGCTGTTTCTCTCCCTCTCTTTCTCCCCCCTTCCCCTCTCTCTAAAGATAAATAAATAAAATCTTTTAAAAAAATAAAATAAAAGCACCTGGGGGAAACTGGGAAAAGGGGTGTGTGGCACTCACACACTCACACACACACAAGTCCAGATAAGATGTATGGCCAGAAGGTACCTTAGAAGACGTCACAGGTTTACAACAGCAAGCTTATTTCAAGGCTTGGGAGCCAGCTGATTATTAAATGTCTTCTGCACAGGACTGAAAAGACTGGGATAATTTTTGTTTGTTTGTTTGTTTGTTTCAAATGCTTCGTTTTAAACAAAGAACCGTAAAGCATACAAAGAAGCAGAGTTGTTGTCCACTTAAATGAATAAAACAAATCTTCAGAAACAGTCTTTAAGGAACATACTCTGGACATACTACTAGACAATGACTTTGAAACAACTACCTTAAATATCCTTAAAAAGCTAAAGAATAACATGGGCAAAAAAAACTGAACGAAATACAGAAAACTATGAACAAAAGGAGAATATGAAAAAAGAGAAATTATAAAAGTAAAGCAAAAATGTTGGAAACGAAAAATATAATTGAATTGAAAAATGTACTGGTGGAGTCCAACAGGAAACAGAAACATATGGAAGGAATAATCAGCAAACTTGAAAACATGTCATTTGAAATTGCTGAGTTTGTGGAGCAAAAAGTAAAGAAAAAAAAAGAATGAAGGAAAGTCAACAGTCTAAGGGACTAATGCAACACGATCGGCCAGACCAATGTACACATTGTAGGAGGACCAGAGAGTGAGGGAGAAAGGCACAAAGAGATTTTGTAGAAATAGTGACTGAAAACTTCCCAAATTTGATGGCATATATGAATAAAACATCCAAGAAGCTTGACTAACTTCACGTTGAATAAATCTAGACACATTATAATCAAACTGCCAAAAAACAAAAAACAGAGAATCTTGAAAACAAAAAGTGACTAATCATACACAAGGGATTTCCAATAAGATTATTAAAGGATTTATCTTCAGAAATCTAGCAATCAAAAGGTAGTGGAATGAGATATATGAAATGCTGAAAGAAAAAGAAAACTGTTATCTGAAAGCTATATCTCTGGCAAAACCGTCCAAAATGAATGATAATTTGACATTCCCAGACAAAAACTGAGGAAGTTTATTACCACTAGATCTTTCCTACAAGAAATACTAACGTGAATCCATCAAGTTGAAATGAAGCGGCAGTATACAGTAATTTTAAACAGAGGTAAGTACATGGACATATGTAAAAAACAGTATTATTGTAATTGTGGTTTGCAACTCCACTTTTTATTTTCTATAGCATTTAAAATTCAAATATGTAAAGAAAAACTACAACTTTTTTCAAAGGGACCCAAATGCTAATTCAAGAGAATATATACACCATTATGTTCATTTCGGTGTTATTTACAATAGCCAGGATTTGGAATCAGCCTGAGCGTCCATCAGTAGATGAGTAGTACATTAACACAATGGAATACTACTTGGCCATAAAAAAGAAGGAAATCTTACCCTTTAGGACAGCATGGATGGACCTGGACAGCATTAGGCTAAGTGAAATTCACCAGTCAGAGAAAGACAATTACCATATGATTTCACTCACATGTGGAATCTAATGAACAAAATGAACTAACAGGCAATATAGAGACAGACATAGATAGTAAACTGACAGCTGTCAGTGGGGGGGAGGGTGTGGCTAGGTGAGGAGGGAGGAGGGATAGAGTAAAAAAGAAACAAAAGAGAAAAAACTCTCAGGGACACAGACAAGAGTGTGGTGATTGCCAGGGACAAGGGAGGAGGGGGTGTTGGAGGAGTGTATGTGGGGGTAAATGTTTATGGACCAAGACTTGACTTGGGGTGGTGAACACACAGTACGGTGTACAAGTGATGTGATGGAGAATTGTGCATCTGAAATCTGTATAATTTTGTTGACCAGTGTCACCCAAATAAATTCAATAAAAAGAAAAAATAAAAGAACAGTTCAGATGGCAAAATAATCTATCTTAATAATAGCACATTAGATAAAGATCTATTTGGTGAAGTCAATAACATGAAGGGATATAATGAAGCTGTAAAGTTTTTGTATGCAGTTGAAATTGTATTATCAATTTAAGATAGATTATTATATCTTAAATATACATAGGTTATATGTATATTTCCTATGGCAACCACAGAGATAATGTATAGAATATACATAAAAAGAAATTAGAAAGGCATCAAAACATGTCACTGCAAAAAAAATCAATTAAGCACAAAAGAAGGAGGTATCCTGGCTGGGTGGCTCACTTGGTTGGAACATCCTTCATACACCAACAAGGCTGTGGTTTCGGTTCCCGGTCAGGTCACATACCTAAGTTGTGCATTTGGTCCCTTGTTGGGGTGCGTACAGGAGGCAACTGATGAATGTTTCTCTCTTGCATCAATGTTTCTGTCTCTCCCTCTCTTTCTCTAAAATCAATAAAAATATCCTCAAGGGAGGATTTTAAAAAATGTAGTAATGAGAAAAAAGAATGAACAAAAATCTGTAAGACATGTAGAAAACAAATAAAATCATAAAAGGTAAGTGCTTCCCTGTCAGTAATTACATTAAATGTATATGAATGAAACTACCCAATCAAAGTTTGTAGTTTGGCAAAATATATTTTAAAATGCAGGATCCATTGCTTGCAGTCCTCCTGAGGCTCAAAGGTGGAACTGCTTATGGTCTCCTGGAGTCAAGGTGAGTCATACCTTCAGTTCCTGGAATAATAGCTTTTACATGCATTGATTACTAAGCTTATTAGCTATTACTTAATTCAAGATGGTATCTGAGCCATTGTCCTCCAAAGTGAGATGACCACTGCCCAGGACACAGCTGAAGACCACTGCCCAGGGTGAGAATGCTGCAGTTTTTTAAATGCAATTAACTTTTCCCTGAATTCCAAATCCCTTACCTGCAATTTGTTCTCCTCGTAAAAAGGGCCATTTTAAAATGGAACTTAAGATGGTCTATTAGGGTACAAACCCACTGTCTTCTCAGATCACCAACCATCTGAATAAAGCACCCGTAAAGATTAAAAAATAAAATGCAGGATTTTATTTTTAAATAAATAAAAATATTTTTTAAAAAACCACTGTAGATCTAAGGACATGCAAAGTTTGAAAGTAAAAGGATGAAAAATATTTCATGTAAATAATAACCAAAATTGAACAGGGGTGGCATTATTAATATCAGACACAATAAACTTTAAGTCAAAATTGTTATGAGACCAAAAAAAAGAACAGTATATAATGGTAAAAAGGGTCCATTCACAGAGAAGAATTTAATCATTTATGCAACAAAAATTGTAAGTGTTAGCAGACCGGCCACAAATTTAATGGGAATGATCTGGAAGCGAGAAGTCCTCGGGGCTAAGGTAATGTCTTCACACATCCACGGACAGCTATTTATATGTTCGGAAGACTCAAGAGAGCCCAGCAAAATATGAAACTCAAGAGATACTTGAGAATTGGCTGCACGTTTAAATGTCTTCTCTAATAGCTTAGTCAGCAGAGCTTGAAGGATCTAATAGCAACATCTGCCAAAATATTGGTTGACCATTTAACTATGCAAAAGGAAGTCTAGTCCCTCAGGAATTATGCTAGGAAAATATGAATTACAGTTTTAAAATATGATGAGAGACATCAGCTTGGGAGAAACAATGCAGGGGAAATGAATACCACAGCTCAAATCCAGCCAAGTTAGCAAAATACCTAAACAAATAAACAAAACCTCCTCAAAAATAAAATGAATATTCAGAGTTGCTATAAAACATACAATTTTTTATCAAATATAATAGACATATTTGATAAAATACAACAAAGGACATTGTGACTTGATCTACACTCAAGATAAGAAAGTATTTAATAAAAACTGACTCTTAGCTCAGGTACTGGATAAATACTGAAGTAAATTACGGTTTTAAAATTAAAAGACAACTTGCAAACAGTAATGCACCAAATAGGAAATATTAACAGAGTAAAAGAAATTAATAATTATAAGCAAGGGAAAATTTGAGAGTTGAACAATAACGAAAATGAAAAATTCACTAAATACGTTTAACAGCAATTTTATGATGGCAAAAGAAAGAACCAATTAACTTAATATATATCAATGGAAATAATCCAATCTAAAGAACAGAAAAAAAGTCATCAAAGTGGCCCTGGCTGGTGTGGCTCAGTGGGTTGAACATTGTCTTGTGAACCAAAGGGCTGCTGGTTCAAGTCCCAGTCAGGGCACTTGCTTGGGCTGCAGGTCAGGTCCCTGGTGGGGAACGCTCAAAAGCATTCTGTCACTGTCTTTCTCTCCTCCTTCCCCTCTCTATAAATAAAATAAATAAAATCTTAAAAAAATAAAAGTCTTCAAAGTGAAGAAAGTCTCTAAGACCTCTGAGATAGCATGTACAGCGTATGTATAAGATTAGAGAGAGGAAAATACATATCTGAAGGAGAAGAAAGAAACAAAAGACCAAGCACTATCTGAAAGGATTCACGTGGAGAACTGAGGTTAATGAACTCAAGCAATGTCCATATTCACCACTATTTTTCTCCAGTGTTAATTAACTAAAAATGAATGTTCCAATCTGTTCTTGCCCCACCTGATCCTACATGTATCAAAAACAGCTATTCCTACCAAGCCCTGCCCAAATTAAAGATTTCTAAGAAAAATAAATAAATGTTGTTCTCAACCACAAATCTTTAAATGGTTTATTACACAATAATACATCATTGGAACCAGATATATAATTACTTAATTTGCAAATCATCTAGTAATGTATTTGATGATGAATATATATATATATATATATATATATATATATATATATATAATTTGAAGTATTTTGAATTTAGAAAAGCTTAATAATCTGAAGTGGTCAAGTAAATAGTGATCAATATGTACTCTAATGAGCATAAATCTGCATGCCTCAGGAATGTAATTCATTGATGTATGATGAGTTTAATTCCAAATATGTAGTTTGTGAATGTTAGGGCATTTAAATTTAAATAGTAATATTGCACTATGTGCTGTAATATAACAATAATGATAATTCTGTATATGTGTCATTTGAGTCATAAACATCAAATTCTATATACCAAAAATATAGAATGTAAATATTTTGAAAAACATATTTAAATGTAATATTTTACTATTTTCCCTTTAGAAACTATATACGGAAGGTAGAAAATGTTATTTAAAGAGGTTAATTTATGTCTCTTTGAGAAAGTGAGATGTTGGGGCCTTATATGTATTGTCTAAGCCCAAGAAAAATCTGGTTACACTACCCTTCACAACAAACTATTTGGAATTTGGGGGCTGCTCAGAGAAGGAAAATATTAATTAAGAAAGCAGAGATGACTTAAGAAATAGTCAATGGTGGGTGTTGTGAAGAAAATGGCATGTAAGAAAGTAATTCCCAGTATAGAGAGAAATGTATCATTTCCATTTCTGTACTATTTGGCAATTAGATAGCATTAGATCTAGATGCTGGAATGCTTTGTGTGAATGGTGGTTTTTTTTTGGAAGGGAGAAGGATAATGAGATAAAAGAAAGTAATTTTAAAGACAGTAATTTTAAAGAGTGAATTTCACATATGAGTCATGTTATGGGCTGATTTGTATTTCACCTCCAGGTTAATATGTCGAAGTTCTAAACCCCAATATACCTGTACCTGGAGATAGGGCCTTTAAAGAGGTAATTACACTTAAATGAGATCATCAGGATGGGGCCTTAACCCAATGGAACTAATACTTTTATAAGAGAAAGAGACATCAGAGATCTTTGCCTCTCTACCTCTGTCTCTCTGCATGCACACTAAGGAAAGGTCATGTGAAGATACAGCAAGAAGTTGATCATCTTCAAGTTTGGAAGAGAAGCCTCGCTCCAAACCAACCATACAGGTACCTTGATCTTAGACTTCCAGCCTTCCAGCCTTGATTTTGAGAACAAGTTCATGAGAACCTAAAGAAATGTCAAGAGGGCATTAGACTTCCCCAAAAGAGTAGTATGGGTAATTTGAACCAATTTAATGTAATGGACAAAATTAAATAGAACATCTGATACCTAGAATTTATTTTAAATGATTTGAGGAAAACCCTGACTTTTTCTATTAAAAGACCATGAAGAATGAGAGTAACATTAGGTTTCCCGGAACAGTATGATTTGTTTGTTTTGTTTGTATTTTACTTTTTCTACTCCAAAAAATCTTTACTTTTTCTACTCCAAAAAATCTATCTATAGTACCTATCATTTTTGTTTTTCATATCTTTTTTTCCCTAGGGGCAGCATCTATTTATTTTTATTGTTTAAAGATTTTATTTATTTATTTTTAGAGAGGGGAAGGGAGGGAGAAAGAGAGAAACATCAGTGTGTGGTTGCCTCTCATGTGGCCCTCACTGGGGACCCTGGCCCACAACCCAGGTATGTGTCCTGACTGGGAATCGAACCTGCAACCATTTGGTTTGCAGCCCACACTCAATCCACTGAGCTATGCCAGCCAGGGCCATGTTTTTCATATCTTGAAGCACAGTAGTAATGCCCATAGACTTGTTTTTATATTCATTTCACCTTTCAATATGGAGTCTCTCTGTTCATTCAATTTAATTTGGATGTTGAGGTGAAGGATGTTCAGAGTTAGCTGCTTTCCATTTAATGAACTTCATTGCCTATGGTATGAAAATGAAGTCTCTGCTGCCTCAATCAATCACATGATTAGATGCAAAAATATAATCACAGTTTTTAAATAGTGAATACCCATAGAGGATTATGGGTGATAATAGTTCATAACTTCAGGTTATAAAGAGATTAGCAAATGCTTTTTTGTGTGTGACACAGCAAAATAAAAAAAATATCTTCATTAAGATTAGCTGATAAAATCATTTGACAGAGTGTGGAATTGGTGAAAGGTTTTGCCAAATTTAAAATCAGAAATCTGCATTCCCACCAACAGTGTGCTAGGGTTCCCTTTTCTCCACATCCTCACCAGCATTTGTTGTGCTGGTGCAGCCACTGTGGAATACAGTATGGAATTTCCTCAAAAAACTAAAGGTGGAACCACCTTTTGACCCAGCAATTGCACTGCTGGGAATATAGCCTAAGAATCCCTAATCACCACTTCAAAAGAACCTACGCACTCCTATGTTCATAGCAGTGCTATTTACAATAGCCAAGTGCTGAAACAGCCTAAGTGCCCATCAGTAAATGAGTGGGTCAAAAGTCTGTGGTACATTTAACAACAACAACATGAGAGAAAAGAGTGGATTATGTGTGCTTCAAATAAAGTAAATAAATGATGAAGTTTTCCATGAAACTTAAAAACCATTGATCTGGCCCTGTCTAGGTAGCTCAGTTGGTTACAGCATCATCCCCATCCATTAAGTTTGCAGGTTTTGTAAGTGCCTTATGCCCACAGTCAGGGCATACAAACATTGACCAAAGAATGCCTAGTAAGTGGAACAACAAATTGATGTTTCTCACTCTCCTTCTACATTTCTCTCACAAAATCATTAAATGTATAAAATTAAAGATAAAAAATCTATGGTACATTTACACAATGGAATACTACACAGCAGAAAGAAAGGAGCTCCTATCCTTCGTGACAGCATGGATGGAACTGGAGAGCATTATGCTAAGTGAAACAAGCCAATGGGCGAGAAACAAATACCATATGATCTCACCTTTAAATGGAATCTAATGAACAAAAGAAACTAATGAGAAAATAGAACCAGAAGTATGGAAACAAGGAACAAACTGACAGTGACCAGAGAGGAGGGGAGAGGGGGATAATGGTGGAAAGAAGGGGAAGGGACTAGTCAAATAACATGTATGAATGACCCATGGAGATGGACAAAAGTGTGGGGATTGACAGTGGGAGTCAGGGGTGGGCTGGACAGAAGAGGTCAAAGGGAAAAAAATCAGGACACCTGTAATAGAATAACAATTAAAAAATTTAAAACATCAGATATCTGACTAAAATCCTATTTAATGAAATTGAACATGCTATATTTTTATTGTTGCATATTTTAAATAATAAAATATTTAAGTCAGTATATTCACTTATTATCCCTTCATAGAGTAAGCAAAATTAATGTTTTTGACATTTCTATTTCCATGCATGTATAAAATTTAAACACCATTGTCTAAAGCATTGTATGTTAAGGACTAACACATCTAAAGTAATTACTATCCATATTGTTAAAATGCACACAAATATAATTTCCATATCCACATGTAGTTTTATTAGAAGAATAAACCAAGAATAATTTAAATACTCCTCTATTTGCTCTATTATAAATAATAATGCAACTAACATATTTATGATGCTTCCCTTAGACTCAAAAGACTTTTTATCTATTGATAGTTCTTTTCATGCAAAAATATATTTAATGCTTCTCTTCATTCTTCCTAATATAAAAATAATAATATCAACAATGACAAAAAGTTAGTGTGTTGACTAGAGAATTTATTGTTTTGATTTTTTAAATTGATTCTTGTCCAGGATAATATTGTGCAAACAGAGTACTTACAAGTAACCTAAATTTAAGTGATCTTATGTAGGTTATTTTGGATAAAGAGCTATGATGAAAATAAAGGCCATTAATAATGAGCTACCTTCTCTATTTTTGAGTTTATTTTCAACATTAATGAAAATCAGCAGTTTTGAAAATGTTTATAGTTTCTTATACTGTACTTCTTAAAAAGTACTAAAAAGCAAACTGTATTGTGTTATTAATAATTACCAAGGAAATACATTGAAAAGAACCCTACACTAAATAATAATGTATGTTAAATAAACAATACTTTTTTAGTTTTATATAGGTAGTATTTCACTGAAATTGCAATAAACTTCAAATTGTGAACAAATTCCTTATTGCACTTTACCTTTATGTATTTTAAATTGTATTTTCAACAGAGGTTAATTAAAAGAAATGTGATATATGTATTTATAGGTATGTATATCAAAGAAGAGTTACAAAGTATATAAAAATAAAAAAAAAACTAAAGATATGTTCAAATAACATTTTCAAAATTGTTTATGCTTAACTAACTAGGGTAGAAATACATCAGGATACATAAAATAGCATGCACAAAATCAATATCAAGAAGCATTTTCTATATCTATAAGTGCCTGCAAGACATATAAAATCATTTCATGAATCCTGAAAGGATGAGTAAGAAGAAGCCATTTATAGTCTGCCTTGTAGTTCTTTGCATCTCTTTTTAAAGCAATTTATCTGCTTCAAATAAAATCATATTCACCAATAAATGATAAAAGCTTCATAAATAAAATATTAAAAATAACATTAAAATGGATATCTTGGAAATTTCTTCATCTAAGTTTTTTCCTTTATTATAAAGCAAAAAAAAAAGTTACAAATTAAAGAGCACCTAAAATAACTTTAAATATCTTTTATGGGAGAGTTATTTCATGGTTCATAACATGCAGACATTTGAGCTTCTTTAAATCTAGATTAAATTTTCAAAGAGATTTTCTTCAATATTAAGAAAAATCTCTCAAATTTCTTGTCAACTACATTTAAGTAAAAAATGATTTTAAAGCTTCCATTTTGTGCCAGCTGACCCTGCTTGAATATCTACATTTCATGCTGTGTAAATAGAACCTCTTTTGTACTATTTTCCTCAACATTTTCTGCCTTAGCCCAATATGGAATCCTAGCAACAAGCCACTTTGCTGTGTGCTATTTCTCTTTTTTGAGCAAATAGCTTTTAATTGTCAGAGAGCAGAGATTCAGAAATGAATGTTACTGAAGGTTTCACACCAAAACTAGCAATTTACATCATTATTTTCTCCCTCCATAATCTTAATAAAACCTTCCTTTTAAATCACTAAAACATGCATTTAAATAATTCAATTTTTTTAATTTAAAAAATACATTCAAGTAGTATGTATATATATTGTGGCAAAAAAAAAAAATCAAGTTATACTAAGCAAAACTCTGTGAAGGTCCATCCAACCTTAGGCTCCTAATGGATATACACTCCCTGTTTCCAGACCCAACTGCGGATCATCAACAATTTGGTTTGCGTTAACTTGGTCCTTCCTCTATGCATTTAATAAACATGATTATTTACACATATCTCTTCAAGTACACATTTTATTTATAAAAGATTATATCATTTTATATTAATTCTAATATGATGTATCTTTTCAATTAATATGTCTTTGAGATGTTTTCATATCAGTATCACTTGGCATAAATATATTCAATAATTTTTTAAATAATTTGTTATTGTTACACAATTTTAAAAATGGGGGTACACTTGTATAAACTTCTGTTTCTCTATTATAGATTTTTTATGAGTGGATTAAAGCTGTATTAGTAATAGTGATATGTTTTTTAATATTATTAATGTGTTTACACTTTGGTATTTCTGACTACAAAATATTTACTTCAGTTGGTCTGAGGATGTTTTGTGAATGGAAGATTAGAAATTTTCCTAGAATATTAGTAGAAAAGAATTCTAATCTTCAAAAGTAGAATTATGCAGTAAATACAAGAACATTGAAAGCAAGCTATTTTCTTGAGAGAAGATTTTCCTAGTTATTTTAATACCCATGTGACATTCTCATGGTCAAGGGAGTAGGACCACACCTATAGAGCTGCCTTGTAAAGTAGATAAGGTGGCCCTTTCATCTTCAGCAATTGCGCCTTGAAGGCCTGGTGTTTCACAGTAAAATGGTGCACTGTGGAAGACATAAGGGAAAACCAAATCCAGATCTAGGAACCGTAGAGCCATTGATTCTGATCAGGTTGCTGAGAGTGAGGTTGAGAGTAGAGCTGCAGAGGGAAGGTTCATGTGGTACCAGTAAGTAGAAACAAGATTTTTTTTTCTTTTTTTTAATTTTATTTTTTTTTGTTCAATTACAGTTATTTGCATCCTCTCCCCTCCCCTCCTCCCTTCCCTTCCAGCCCCACCTCCCCCCCAGCCTCCCTCCTCCCCCTTAGTTCTGTCCATGTGTCCTCTACAGTGATTCCTGAAAACCCTTCTCCCCATTGTCCCCTCCCCACTCTCCCCTGTCTATTGTTAGACTGTTCTTAATTTCAAAGAAACAAGATTTTTGCTGGCAAATATTCAGGCAGCCAGAGGTCCTAAAAGTTAGTGTCTTAGTGTTTCTTAGACACCTTTAGTTCTTTTGAGGAATGGAATTGAACCAGAAAGCTGAAAACGCATCTTGGAGCTTGTCAAAGGAAAGCATGCCGACAGGGTCGTGCTTGTTTTGCACTGAGGGCTATGTTATAGACTGCCTGTCTGGGACAAATAACCATAAGTCATGGCCTGATCTTGCTGAAGTGAACAGTGCTGCAAGGGGCTGGGATACCCCTCAGCCAACTCAGAACTCTCATCCAATCGCTGACCAAGGAAGGATCATGTTACATCCTAGGCAAATTTCAGTCCTAAATGCAACAGTGCAAGCAGAGGGAGTAGGAGAGATATTCCCCATATAACACAGGTAGAATTAGATAGTAAAAGACCTTTGTATTGGGAGTTTTCTCCTAGATAGTTTTTATTCATTTTTTTTTAATTTTGTTTAAAGTGTTTTCCTCAAAAACAGAGAGAAATAAGAAGAAATGGAGACAGCAATTTTTAATCTAAAGAATGTACAGGTTAAAAGTTTTCTTTTAAATTAAAATAATATATTATAGTAGGATAATATTTTATGATGAATTATATAATTATTAATTTATTAAATTATCACATTATAATACTATAATAATCATCATAAAATTTAAAGAGTAATACATTTTCTTTTAATAATTAGTCTGAAGACAGTTTTAGCTGAGTGGATATTTATTTAACTTTTCCTGGTAGCCAGCAAGATAAAGGCTAAAGGGAAAGGTCAAATTATTGGAAAAAAACAGGGTTTTAAAGTTTCTTTGTACATCCGAATTGTAACATGAATCAATCTAGCCAAGAAGCTTTCTCTCTTTTTTAAGTTTGCTAAGAAATGTTTATTGTTGTTGTTCTTATTGTTATTTCTTTTTATTATTTTCTTTCTATTCAGGAATAGGTTTCGGGTTTTGCAAATGCTTTTGTTTTAGCATTGCTGGTGATAAAACAGATTTTGTTTTTACTGACTACCTTATATTTATTTGTCAGCATTTCCTCAGTGTGATTCACTAACTACAACTCAAGAATATATCAACCCAGTGTTCCATGATGAAGAGGTTCCAAGAAGAGAAGCTAGAAAACTATGGTGAATAAGAACATTACATTTGAAGGAAAATTGGTTTTCTTTGAGGATTCAGACTTTCATGACTTTGGTTCATTCAAGACTGACTGAACTGAGTAGAAAACTGTGACTGTTCCAGTGGTAGACATTGCTGGTCTCCATCTTTCTCAGTCCTATCCCTGAGAGCTTTCAAAGTAGTCTTTGTTGAATGGATATGCCATGACTCAGTAAAAATCACCGTAATCTTCCCAATTCTATATACATTAATAATAATATAGTATAGGTTATAAATACATTATTCTTGCATGTGTGTGTATATATACACATATACAGGGGTGGTCAAAAGTAGATTTACAGTTGTAAGTATGTGAAGCAGTTTATTTTTTTACTATCACTCATTCTTTTATTATACAATTTTTTCATGCAAACAACTATAAACCTACTTTTACACCCCCCATATATATATATGAGATCATGTGTGGAAAAAGTCAAGCTATTGTTAATATTACCAGGACGGTTTGTGCGACATCGATGTAACCTGGCAGCCAAGGAGAGTGGACTGGAATGCACAAGCCTGAACGGTAATGACTTCACAGTACTAGTCAGTGGGGGCAGTAGACTCTGTTGAGTGAGCATGTGCACTGTGTGGCTGTCTAATTCAAAATGACTGAGTGAATAGAACAATGAATCTGCATCAAATTTTGCGTTAAGCTTGAACATTCCTTTACAAAAATTATTTGGATGATTCAGAAGGCCACAGTTAAGGGCAACTGGTGATTGGCAGCTTCATCACGACAATGTGCCCACTCATGTATCGTGTCTCCTGCACAGTTTTTTGGTGAAACATCAAATTACCCAGGTGACTCAGCCCCCTATAGCTGAGATTTGGTGCCCTGCAACTTCTGGCTTTTCCGAAACTAAAGTCACCTTTGAAAGGGAAGAGATTTCAAACAGTCCACGAGATCAGGAAAATATGATGAGGCAGCCGATGCCAACTGGGAAAACTTTGAGGTTCCAAGTTGCCTACTTTGAAGGTAATCATGGTGTCATTGTCCTATATACAATGTTTCTTGTATCTTCTATCTTCAATAAATATAAATGTCTCTATTTTTCATATGGCATGGCTGGATACTTTCTGGACAGAGTATACGAAACCAATTTCATAGACTACATTGTTTTACAGCTATAGTCTTAAAAATTTTAAAGACTAAATAACCCTATAGTATTAAACAAACCAAGATGTTTTTAAATTTAATAAAGCCTATAATAAAAATGATATCAAAATTGAGCAAGAAAAAAACAGGAAAGTTATTTTAACTAATTTTATTTGGGGTTCTAGGTTTAATAAAATAGTTTCCATCGTTGTCTTTCTTCAAATGTCAACTCAACATCTTAAACATATTTTTAAATAATAATAATAATCAATGTTTATTGAGTCTACCTAGCTGGATGTATTTTATCAAATTAATCCACACCCATGTAAGGCAAGGATTATTATTAGCTCATTTTACAGGTGTGGAGACATAAACATTTTGAGCTTTAGTTCTTATAAAAAATACTACATATTTAAATTAAGCAAACACTACCAACAAAAATCCAAAAGTTTTCCTTCACAATTGTTGAATCAAAAATGACAGTGGAAGTACAGAATTAGACGTATGATGTGGTGACACTAAATATGAAATACATGGTGTATACTTTATATGCCAGCACCAGGCTCTTTTATTACTATGGCCTACTAGTATAATTTGATATTAGGTAGTGTGATTCCTCCAACTTTGTTCTTCTTTCTCAAGGTCTCTGTTGCTATTTGGGGCCTTTTGTGGTTCCATATTAATTTTTGAAATGTTTGTTCTAGTTCTGTGAAATACATCATTGGAATCTTAATAAGAATTGCATTGAATCTATAGAGTGCGTTGGATAGTATGGACATTTCAATTACATTAATGCTTCCTATCCATGACCATGGTATGTGCTTCTGATTATTTGTATCTTCTTCAATTTTTTCTTCAGTGTATTATAATTTTGCAAGGACAGGTCTTTTACATCCTTGGTTAGGTTTATTCCTAGATATTTTATTCTTTTTGAAGCAATTGTGAATGGGATTATTTTCTTAATTTCCTTTTCTGTTAGTTCATTATTGGCATATAAAAATGCAACTGGTTTCTGGTTATTAATTTTGTGTCTTGCTACTTTGTTGAATTCATTAATCAGATTTATATAGAATCATAGTTCTATTTCCTTGAGATAATATAAGGCATTAAAGAAACTTTAAATTAGGTAAAATACATAGAAAACTACTTAGCCACTGAGTTATTTCAAGGAATTTATCACTACTAATTTTATTGATTTTACAGAAAAAGAATTGAATAAGAAACATTAAAAAAGAAAAAATTCTTTTTCTAAATATGTACCTTCCTTTGCACCACAGATTATAACCATGGTTGTTAAATTTTTCCATCAAAGCACCACTAGTATTTGGTACATTGTTGGTATTTTTTGAGTAACTCCGTTTTATCTGAAATATTTAGACAAATCATGTCATCTGCTCCATGATAAATAGCATTCTTGTTCGATTATATAATATATACTTATATTTTAAGGACATTCTATAGAGTAAATTTGGCACTCAAGGATCAAATGCTATAAATTTATCCGCTGGTTTCTAATATTCATGAAACAATGAATGCCTGAGATAAGACATCCAAGATATTATAAATTTTATACAGAACAGAAATCTGCTTATACATAGATATTTGACCTTCACACTGTTTTTAAAAATTTTATTTTTCAAGTATTGTATATAGTCAACATTATTTTGTATTAGTTGCAAGTGCATAGCCTTGTGGTCAATCACATACTTCACAAAGTGTTTCCCCTGATATTCCCAGTGCTCTCCTAGCAGTGAAATTATTATAACAATATTGATTATATTGCTTATGCTGCACTTTATTTACATTCTTGTGACTATTTTGTAACTACCAATTTGTACTTCTTTTTTTTTAATTTATTTTCTTTTTTTTAATAATTACTTTATTGTTGTTCAATTACAGTTATCTGCATCCTCTCCCCTCCCCTCCTCCCTCCCCCCAACCACACCTCCCTCCCCAGCCTTCCTCATCCCCCTTGGTTTTGTCCACGTGTCCTCTATAGTGGTTCCTGAAAACCCTTCTCTCCATTGTCCCCTCCCCCTCCCCCCTGGCTATTGTTAGACTGCTCTTAATTTCAATGTCTCTGGTTATGTTCTGCTTGCTTTCTGCTTTTGTTGATTATGATCCAGTTAAAGGTGAGATCATATGGTATTTGTCCCTAACTGCCTGGCTTACTTCACTTAGCATAATGCTCTCCAGTTCCATCCATGCTGTTGCAAAGGGTATAAGCTCCTTCTTCCTTTCTGCTGTGTAGAATTCCACTGTGTAAATGTACCATAGTTTCTTGATCCATTCATTTGTAGATGGGCACTTAGGTTGTTTCCAGCACCTGGCTATTGTAAATTGTGCTGCTATGAACATTGGAGTGCATAGGTTCTTTTGAATTGATTTTCAGGGTTCTTAGGGTATAATCCCAGTAGTGGAATTCCTGGATCGAAAGGCAATTCCATTTTCATTTTTTTGAGGAAGTTCCATACTGTTTTCCACAGTGGCTGCACCAGTTTGCATTCCCACCAACAGTGCAGTAGGGTTCCCTTTTCGCCACATCCCCCCCAACATTTATCCGTTGCTTTGTTGATGATGGCCATTCTGACTGGTGTGAGGTGGTATCTCATCGTGGTTTTAATTTGCATCTCTCTAATGGCTAATGATGTTGAGCATCTTTTCATATGACTCTGGGCCCTCTGTATCCTTTCTGAGAAGTGTCTGTTCATGTCTTTTGCGCATTTTTTAATTGGGTTTTTTGTCTTCCTGGAGTGGAGTCGTATGAGTTCTTCATATATTTTGGAGATCAGACCCTTGTCAGGTATCATTGGCAAATATGTTTTCCCATACGGTTGGATCTCTTTTATTTTAATACTGTTTTCTTTAGCCCCACAGAATCTCTTTATTTTGATGATGTCCCATTTGTTTATTCTTTCCTTTATGTCCCTAGCTCTAGGGCACATATCATTGAAGATGTTGCTGTGTGTAATGTCTGAGATTTTCCTACGGATGATTTCCTCTAGAACTTTTATGGTGTCACGACTTACATTTAAGTCTTTTATCCACCTTGAAATTATTTTTGTATGTTGTAAGTTGGTGCTCAAGTTTCATTTTTTTGCAGGTAGCCACCCAGATTTCTCAACACCATTTGTTGAAGAGGCTATTTTTATTCCATTTTATGCTTCTGCCCCCATTAATTGCCCATAGAGACTTGGGTTTATTTCTGGGCTCTCTATTCTGTTCCATTGGCCTATCTGTCTATTTTTATGCCAGTACCAAGCTGTTTTGATTACTGTGGCCTTGTAATATAGTTTGATATCAGGAATTGTGATCCCTCCTGCTTTGCTCTTCTTTCTCAAAATTGCAGCTGATATTCGGGGTCGTTTATGGTTCCATACAAATTTTTGAAGTGTTTGTTCTATATCCGTGAAATATGCCATTGGTACTTGATAGGGATTGCATTGAATCTATAAATTGCTTTGGGGAGTACGGACATTTTGATGATCTTGATTCTTCCAATCTATGAGCATGGTATATGTTTCCATTTGTGTCTTCCATGATTTCTTTCTTCAGTGTTGTGTAGTTGTCTGAGTACAGATCTTTTACCTCCTTGGTGAGGTTTATTCACAGGTATTTTATTTTTTTTTTGTTGCTATATCAAATGGGATTTTTTTTCCTGATTTCTGCTTCTGCTGTTTCACTGTTGGTATACAAAAATGCCTTTGATTTCTGGATATTGACTTTATATCCCGCTGTCTTGCCAAATTCAATTATTAGATCGAGTAGTTTTTTGGCAGAGCCTATAGGATTTTCTAAGTGCACTATCATGTTGTCTGAAAACAACGACAGTTTTGTTTCCTCCTTTCCAATTTGGATGCCTTTTATTCCCTTTTCTTGTCTGATTGCTGTGGCCAAAACTTCCAGTACGATGTTGAATAGAAGTGGTGATAGTGGGCAACCTTGTCTTGTTCCTGATCTTAGTGGGAAAGATTTTAGTTTTTGTCCATTGAGTATAATGTTGGCTGTAGGTTTCTCATACATGGCCTTTATTCTGTTGAGGAATGCTCCCTCTATTGCCACTTTGCTAAGTGTCTTTGTCATAAATGAATGCTGTTCCTTATCGAATGCTTTTTCTGCATCTATTGATATGATCATGTGATTTTTGTCTTTGCTTTTGTTTATGAGATGTATTACGTTTATTGTTTTGCGAATGTTGTACCATCCTTGCATCCTGGGATGAAACCCATTTTGTCATGGTGTATGATCTTTTTGATGTATTGCTGGATGAGGTTTGCTAATATTTTGTTGAGGATTTTGGCGTCTATGTTCATCAGTAATATTGGCCTGAAGTTTTCTTTCTTTGTTGTGTCTTTTTCTGGTTTTGGGATTAGGGTGATGCTGGCATCATAAAAAGAGTTTGGGAGTCTTCCATCATTTTGGACTTTTTGGAATAGGCTGTGAAGGATAGGTATTAGTTCTTCCTTAAATGCTTTGTAGAATTCTCCTGTGAAACCATCTGGTCCAGGGCTTTTGTGTGTTGGTAGTTTTTTGATTACTGCTTTAATTTCATCCGCTGTTATTGGTCAGTTCAGGCTTTCTGTTTCTTCCTTATTGAGTTTTGGAAGATTATATTTTTCTAAAAATTTGTCCATTTCTCCTAGGTTTTCATATTTCTTGGCATACTGTTCTTCATAGTAGTGACTTATAATCCTTTGTATTTCTGTGGCATCAGTTGTAATATCTCCTCTTTCATTTCTGATTGAGTTTATTTGGGTCCTCTCTCTTTTTTTCTTGATGAGCCTGCTTAAAGGCTTGCCGATTTTGTTTATCTTTTCAAAGAACCAGCTCCTGGATTCATCGATCCTTAGAATTGTCGTTTTAATCTCTATGTCATTTAATTCTGATCTGATCTTGGTTATTTCCTTCCTTCTACTTTCTCTGGGTTGTCTTTGCTGTTGTTCCTCGTGGTCTTGTAGGCGTAGGGTTAGATTGTTTGTGTAAACTGTTTCTGTTTTTTTTAGGTAGGCCTGTATCGCTATGAACTTCCCTTTCAGGACTGCCTTCGCTGTGTCCCATCAGTTTTGGGTTGTTGTCAGTTCATTTTTATTTGTTTCAAGGAACTTTTTGATTTCTTCCCTAATCTCGTCCTTGACCCATTCATTGTTTAATAGCATGCTATTCAGTCTCCATGATTTTGAATGTTTTAGAATTTTTTCCTTTGGGTTGGTTTCTAATTTCAGTTTCTTGTAGTCAGAGAAAATACTTGGTATGATTTCAATTTTCTTGAATTTGTTGAGGTTTGTTTTGTGTCCTATCATATGGTCTATTTTTGAAAGTGTTCCATGTGCATTTGAAAAGAATGTGTATTTAGCTTCTTTGGGGTGAAAGGCCCTATATATATCAGTTAAGTCAATTTCTTCCAGGGCATTGTTTAATGCCACAATGCCTTTGCTGATATTTTGTTTGGAGGATCTGTCCATTTTTGACAGTGGGGTGTTGAAGTCCCCTACTATATTTGTGTTGCTATCAATGTCTTTCTTGAAGTCCTCCAAGATTTTCTTTATGTATTTGAGTGCTCCTGTGTTGGGTGCGTATATATTTACAATGTTTATGTCTTCTTGGTGGATTCTTCCCTTGAGTTTTATAAAATGTCCTTCTGGATTTCTCTTTATGTTCCTTTTTTTGAAGTCTATTTTGCCTGACATGAGTATTGCTACCCCAGCTCTTTTTTCTTGTCCGTTTGCTTGGAAAACTTGTTTCCAGCCCTTCACTTTCAGTCTGTGTAAGTCTTTTGTCCTGAGATGGGTCTCTTGTAGGCAGCAGATGTGTGGGTCATGCTTTCTTATCCATTCCACTATTCTATGTCTTTAATTGGAGCATTTAATCCATTTACGTTTAAGGTTATTATTGTTAGGTCCTTATTCATTGCCATTTTTTTTTGTACTGTGTTCCTCTCTCTCTCTCTTTCCCTTCCTTTCCTTAAATCAGTCCCTTTAGCATCTCTTGCAGAGCTGATTTGTTGGG
>PVJI01017545.1:0-35584 GCA_004026765.1 Micronycteris hirsuta
CTTCTACTTTCTTTAAGAGTGTGTCCCTTCCTCTGAGCCTTCTTGGTTCCCAAAACGTGTGCATACAGAGGGTGACAGTATTTCTCTATCATTTCTGTTCTCAGGGACTCTAGTCCTCAAAGAGGGACCACTGGAAAGAATATAGAGAATGTTTCTCTTCTAATGTGATTTTTAATACAATCTTCTTGCCCTTTTTAACTAAAAAGCAATCTAAAAGAAAAGAGGTCCTTGGGAATGATTTTTTCTGATAATCACTATTTTATAAAAGGATAAATATTGCTACAGAACAAAAAATTAAAATATACTGTCTGATGACTTAAGTAGGTTCTTTGTGATATTATTTCCACAAATCAAGACAGAAGAAACCAGTCATTTCTTTTAAAGATAATCACTGTTTTTATAAGATGATCTGTAAGAAATCTGTTAGCAACTTTAAAAAGTAAACAAGCACAAGTATAAAAAAGCTAAGATTAAAACTGACTGATGATGGTAATTTTCTCATCTGTCCCGGTCCTGTGGGACACATTGACTTTCCAGCTGTCTAAACCGCAGTGATGAAGCACCATGGCTCGGTACCATCGACCGTCAGATCCGAAGGCGTGGAGGGGCACAAGACTCCACGAGTAACCGGGCGGCCCAGACTGCGCCGCCGCGCGAGACCCGACTGCCATACAGCCACTGAAAGGCTCTTCTGTGCTTCCTGTCTTGCTGTTCAGGCCAGCTTTGCAACGACTTGGCTTCGAGTGGATGTGGAGAAAATATTGCCTCTTTCTTCCCTGACAACCGTCCAACTCTATTTGTAGCGCCTCGTGCAGCACGCCATGAACGCAGATTCTCCCCCCTTGCTCCAGTCTCAACCCAGGCTCCTCCCCTGCCATACAGGCGGTTATTCCCACTCACAACTTGGGGTGGCTGCTAAAAACCCCACACCCAGACCCTGAGCCTGAGGGGGTTAGGCCTCTGGGTTCTAGGGCAGCCTTTGGCACAAGGGTTAAACTCTGGAAAAAGCCTGCATGCAGCCTTTCTGGGTCTGAGGTTTTCCCATCTGTAAACTGAGTGGGAATTCATGACCTTCCGTCACCTTCTCCTGCTGTAGATGTTTCGATGCCTTGTTAAGTCAACCACGGCCAGAATGGCTTTCGATTTCCTTGGACATCCCAGCTTGTGGCATGTAAAATTATTGCCTGGTTTGTGGGAGCTTCGAGGTAGTATCAACTTACAGACACAATCACGTGCTAAATTCTTAAAACCTGAAACCCTGGTCTGCCAGTTGAACCTACGAACATATTTTCCTAAAGAAAGTACAAATCAATGCTGCATTCTTGGGCCAGCACATAAAAGCCTACCCACGTAAAAACAGAACCACAAAACTGGACTGATATTCCAAAACCTGATGAGGCTTCAGCACCCATTTAATGAAAACACCACAGCCGAAAACAAATCTGGGTTCAAGTCATAAAAAAAGCTACTTTCCTACCTCTTCCTTCTGCCCCATGGGACCCACACTCTACCTGCCAGGGATGCAGGCAACCTGGAGCACAAGGGCAGGGGGGCCTAGGGAGGCATCAGTCTGGGTCTGGGGCAGGGAACAGGGTAAGAGGCCAAGACTTTGCCACAAGGCAAGCTGCCGGTTATGAGCAACGTGAGACAGCAAAATCAAACCTCCAACAGGCTAAGAGGTGGAGGAGGTAGAGGTAGACGTGGAGGTGAAGGAGGAGGAGAGGAAGCAGGAGCTAGACCCAAGCACGACAGCCGAGCAGCAGTGGAAGCAGAGAGAAGGAAAACTGCTCATCTGTGACAGTGAGAGGAGTCGGTCCCTGGCTGCAGGCGATGCTTTTAATAAGAATGTTCTTAAGCCAGCGAGTCCGAGTCCCGGTACATTCACCCAAAGCAGACAGAGACGGGGGCCAGGTCTCAGATTTCTCCTGTCGGGCGATGGCACCCGCCCAGTCCCAGGACAGCCTCTACCTCCTGGGGCCGAGCTCCCCGTGAGAGATAAACAGGAAGTGCCTCCATCAACCTCCAAAATAACAGCAGCTGTGGCGGGCGACGCGCTCACTGCAGAAGCTGGCATGTCCGTAAATACCTTCGTCACCGCGGTGGCAGGGAGCCCCCGGCTGTAACCAGTTACTGCTTACTCCCCTGGTAGAGGGCCGACTTTTCCGACTGCCACAGGAGCTGCACTTCAAGTGCAAAGACAAAACGTGGTACACGGGTAGCGCCAGCCCCCCAGTCATTTTCTAACACCTGCTTCGAGAGTCTGTGCGGACCCAGTCCCTTTGGGCCGGTCGGCCGTCTGGCCAGAGGCTCCCCCGCGCCAGGCGGCTGGTCAAAGCCAGGGTGCACCCGTGGGTTACAAAGAGCAGCGAGGGTAACTGGCCTCACCGCAGGTCTGAGAAAGCCTAGCTGATCGTGTCTTTGATTAATTCACTCCTTGGGACTGCTGAGGACCTCCGAGAACCCCTAGAGGCAGGCAGGGGCCCCTCTCCCGGGCGTTTCTCCAGATTCCTGAACTCTCTCTGCAGGAAGAGGCTCCGTGTCCCAGGAAGCCCACCTGGCTCCTACCCAGCCAGCGGCTCAGACACCCACAACTCGTAGGTAGGAGGATTCACGCGATAAATTAACGAGGTCACAGCACTATTTACTACCACTGCGACTCACTCCAGTAAGGCTGTAGGCCCC
Organism: Micronycteris hirsuta; assembly: GCA_004026765.1. Taxonomy (NCBI): domain Eukaryota; kingdom Metazoa; phylum Chordata; class Mammalia; order Chiroptera; family Phyllostomidae; genus Micronycteris; species Micronycteris hirsuta. The sequence goes on from PVJI01017545.1 coordinate 2,683, forward strand.
AAGGGAAGACGATCAGATGGTTACACTCAGCATTCCCAAAACTACAAACACACGCTCACTCATTCAACAACGGCATAAACAACTTGAACCGACACTGACCGTAAACAACCTTAACCAATTAAAGTGACGATGGATGGAAAGGCACATATTTGCTAACTGTTCCTAATCCACGTTGAAAGATTCAATGAGGCTCAAATCAAGCAATGTTTCAAATCCTAAGCTTTTCTGCTCTGCAAAGAGTAGACTGTGTGTGCAGCAGCGTGTTTGAGGAGCCTGGACCGAATCCCACGTCTGCCGCTGACGAGGTGTGGAAATGGGGGTGATGAACGGCGGAACCTTTCCCGAGCTTCCTTCCTTTCCTCATCCGTCCGTAAAACGGGAGCCACGACAGCGTCGACCTCCTGAGCCCGTTCTAGGGATAGGTGAGATACTAAACAGCACGTGGCAAGCCCCCACCAGCGTTAGCCACCCCCGTCATCACCACACTCTGCCTCCCAAAGTCAGCCATCGGGGACCTCCGCAGTCCACTGGGTCAGAACATTCACGTATGGTCACAGCGCACAGTGAAATCAGGTCTTTCCAGGAACTTCTCGCCCGGTGAAGGAAACGACTACGCTCTCCTGAGACGTGTAGCCACATACACCCCCCAAACCCCTTGCACGCGTCTAACACCTGAGACCCAGAGAGACTTCAGGCGGCCCCTCACCTCACAAACAGGTTCCCTAGACTGAGTCACCTACAACACAGGACACCGTGGTCACTAAAGCACACCTGACACCTGTTTCAAAGAGGAAGGGCCATCTAAGATGGTGTGATGTCTTCCAAACCAGCACCCATTCTCGATCCAGTCGTTCAAGAAATATTTATTGGCTTCCCAGGAGCTGGGGAGAGAAGCTCCCAGAGGCTGTGTGGAGGGAGCTGCGAGAGGAGGGGCGCCTCCTGGGAGAGGCCCCTTCAGAGAGCGGCAAGGACGCAGCAGGGAGCACACGCTGCCGTGGAAAACACAGGAGGATGGCCTCCTTCAGTCTGACGGGACCAGCACGGCGTTCCCGATGAGCTGACGTCTGAGCCGAGACCTGAAGGGTTAGCAGAAGTTAGCCACCTGAAAGGTGCGGTCCTTCAAACTAATGACTGTCACCTGCAATGCCCCAGAGGCAAATGTGCAAGGTCCAGAGCACTGCCGGCCAGCTTGACCAGGACAGGTGACCAGAGAAAGGGGTAGGACCAAGGGAAGCCACGGGACTGAGGACATAACACTTTGCACAATCAGAACTGCACAGTGAGGACAATAATCTGGGCAAGAACAAAGATAAACGGGAGAACTAAAGGATATTAAGTGCAGAGATGCAGAGGGGGCTGGACAGCAGGAAGGAAACACCAAGTCACGCTGGCCACCAAGCTCCGGCTGCAGAAGCTGGGGGTCGGGGGTGGGCAAAGTGGGTTCTTTGTTCCGTGGGTTTAAAGCTTCTGTGAATTATCCGACAAGCCGAAACACTTGATAAGTGGTTGGATTCCGGAGATTGGAATGCAGGTAAGAAACCACAGCAAGTGGAGACAGAGACTGGGAAGTTATCTGCACATTTCTGTGAGAAGTGACGTTAGGAGAGCAACTGAAATTCCCCAGCGAGAGTCCGTGAAAGGTCTCCAGGACAGACACCATGAGAAAACCCAGGAGAGGGTAGTGCTCAACACTTAGGGTGGAAAATGTGTTTAGGAGGAGTTGCCAATTGGGCAAAGTACTACAGTGGAGTCAATAGAAGGAACTTCCAAAAAAATTGTCCACCAGACTCAGCAACGAGGTCATAGATGAAAGGAAGTCTGCTGACAAAGGTGAAGCCGAAAACTCAAAGGTGGTCAGTTGAGGGGTAACTGGGAGTGGAAAAATGTCTGCTGGGCTGTGTGAAAGGAAGAGAAAAGACAGAGTGTAGAAGATACAAAGTCTGGAGTTTAAATGTAGGCGAGGTCGTGGGAACCCTGACGGCAGGGAAGAGAACGGGAAGAGACAGACACAGGCCGTCTGCAGGCAGGTGTTTGGAAGCCGGGGTTCCCGTCGGCAGAACTCACACGCCGGTTTCTGACTCCTGTTCAACCAACCTCTGTTTCAGTTCACCAGTTTATAAAGACATTTCCTCCCCTCCCCCACCGCCCTTTCGTTCCTTCAGGAGGCTGCCTGGACTGAGTTGAAACTGTAATCTAATCTGATGTGGCTCATTCCAAAACGCAGGGTCTCAACCTCTTCAAAGCTAATCCTAAAATCCTTCTAAGCCTAACATTTCCTCGGTGATGAATGGCTGCCTCGAACGAGAGTGCACACGCTGGCACTCACGCCGATTCCGGGCGGGCTCCGTGCTGCCGTCCAAAGCCAATAGTTTAAGTACGTGTTAAATTTCATCTTAGAGTCCAGATCCAGTAATTGTCAGATGTGCAAGATAAGGACAGTTTAGAGGGGAAAAATAAACAGAAAGAATTCTGAAATGTTCTGAGAAGGTTACAGAAGTCTCAAATGTACAAGAGACGAAAGGATTGGACTGCTAGATAATTAAGGTCTGCTGGTATTTAAATGTGAAATCCAGTTTGGGTGCCAAGAAAAGACTTCTAGAATCATTAACTGCTGGTATTTACACAGAAGGCTTTTCAAGTATTGACCCTCAAGAAGTACCCGATACTTAACAATGCATATTGTAAGGTGCATATTGTGGGTTATTCAGGGAGATGATGAAGTAAACGATGGGTACTACAGCCATGTATATGCCGTAAGTCACTAATTTTTATATGAAGAGATACTGAATTAAGTACAGTTAGACCAATCCAATAAAAATATCTTTTTGCAATTTGTGATCACTGTGACTGATGTTCTACAACAAGTTTATAAGATTTGGATGGTAGCCAGGTAAAACTCTAGCTTCATGACTAGTTCAAACAAATGATTTCAACAAACCAGATTACAAAGCAATGCTTAAGCACTTAATGCAACAAGAGTCTAGTACATACTATCAATAATTAAAAACCAATTCCTATGCACTTTTTACAGAGGTTCCCAAGGTCAACTATTTGATTTCTTTGGCTTAAGTGAAAGCAATAAAATGGTTTCTTTAACGTGTAAAGTCTCTGAAGCCGCAAATCAACCCTAGAATCGCCTTGTAGTGGGCCAAGCGGGTATGATGTGCCTCTGGATGCGATACAGAAAGAATGCCGCCGCCCCATGACGCATTCCTATCTAAAAATATTCAACCTGAATCTAATCAAATTTCTAAGAATTATGGGATAAAGAGAAACAAGTTAAACAATGTCAAAAAGAAGCCATGACCCAAATTCCAAAACCCAGGGAATATATATACACAATTTTTCCAACAACTCAATAGCGCATTAAAAAAATACAATAAAATTGCTGTAGAATTCCTAAGTTATACACCCAAATGTAATGCAGACTCTTCTCTGGATCCTGACCAGAACCAACCAACTTTGAGACAATCATAATAATATTAAAAAATTATCTTGCTAGTTTATTAAGTCTAATAAGGAGCATTTAAAAATTTTTTCGTATTAATTGGAGATGTGTACCTATTTTTAAAAGAGAAAGAGACCAGCCCGGGCCGGAATGGCTCAGTTGGCTGGGCGCCGTCCGGCAAACCAAAAGGTCGAGGGTTCGGTCCCAGTCAGGGGTACGTACGAGGGGCAACTGACTGATGTGTTTCTCTCACATCAGTGTTTCTCTCCCTCTCTTTCTCCCACCCTTCTCCTCTCTCTACACCCTCTCTCCTTTCCTCTCTCTCTAAAAGCAATGAAAAAAATGCCCTCAGGTGAGGATAAAAAAATAAAAAACTTAAAGAAGAATATATACATTGCAACTCAGATTTTTCAGTGATTTTGAGTTCTAGAACTTCTCCTAGACACTTTTAAGGAGGAGGCCCCTCTCCCCATTACCAAACTCAGGAAATAATCACGGAAGTCATAAAATGCTACTAGTAGTTTTCAAAACAGCCACTTTCTTCCTCTCCTGCTTTTCCCCACATTTGTCACAGGGCGAAGCGGCAAGCTCAAACATTTTTAACTTTGGGTGACCTTTGTTCTCAGTTTCCGCACAAATGCGGTAAATCACTCACTGCCAGCCTCGGCTCCGTATGTGAAGGCGATAATTAGCAAAATCACACATGAAGATTGGGAGGACTTGGAAATTCCATTTGATAGATAAAGAAACTGAGGCTCAGAGACACTGAGGGGTTTTGAGGTCACCTTACTAATTACTGACAGAGCCAAGCCAAGAAGCCAAAGCCTGGACGTCTGTCTGTCCTGGTGGTCGATCCATCTGGTGCGCTCCCTTATACCAAGGGGGCCAGGGTGTTGGGGGTGGGGCTCTCCCTCTTACCTTCCCGTGCTCCTTCCTCACGTGGGAAATGTAAACATCTCTTTGCGTGAACAGGCGGTCACACTCCCAACACGTCCACCCAGGACTGGCCACCTTCTTGGGTTCAACTGATTTCTTCACGGGAGATGGAGATTTCTTTTCTGATTTCTCTTTCCCGTTCATGGATCTGGTGTCGTCTTTGTTTTGATTTGCTGAATTTTGAGTTGCAGGCTTAATGCTCAAAGGCAAGTTTATACCCAAGTTTGGAGGCCCTTCGATACTTTTCAACGTTCCATGCATAGACTGCGTCATAGAAACAAAAGAAACATCTATCACAAATCACACAACTGAAAGAGAGCACGTGTGGACTCTCCTAATGCACAGGACAACCAAACGTGATTTTATATTCTTTTAGAAGCATGAAATCGATGAAGAAGAAAACCTAAGCAAAATATATGCTTAAAAAAGAGATAAAGAAGTATTGTTTGTATGTCAACTAAATAAACAATTCTAGTTCCAAGCTATTTTTGAAAACTTGTTTGTGGTGTGTTAAAACTCTTTAAAGAAAGACTTCTGTACTGAATCCAGGTTACCCGACACTCCAGTGCAACACAGTGAATCTTCTCTGTAACTGAGTGTTGTACTTTCACACACTGATAAAAGTAAACACCCTTAGCTACTTTACAAATACCTGGTACTGATATGCTAATAGCGAACCTTTCTCCCTCCCTTTCACATTCTTGGGAGACTTGTAACAGTCTGAGGTTTTGCTGGGGTTTGGGGGGGCTGGTAAGTGTAATCTCCTGCACCCTATCTGAATCCATCCCTTCTGAGGGACAGCACCCAGACGTGTGAACTATATACACAGAAGAGACTCAAAAAGCCTTTTCAAACTGCTTAGCTATTTATTCTCATTAACCTTAGCAGTGACCTTCAAGTTAAAAATCTCAGGATTTCAAATTCTATGGGGGTAAAGTGAGTGAATTTGATTCTAAAGACCGGCTCACTTTGGTTTTGGTTTTGTTTGTGTTCTAGAAGCATGGAGTCAAAACAAACAAAAAACCAAGGAACCAAATCACTGTGTCACAATATACAATTTATCTTTGAATAGGGCCTCCTTTCATCAGCATTAGGCTGTCGCTAGACCCCCGAGTTCCTGAGCCCCTGAGCCGGCAGAAAGACAGGACATCAGGCCCATTTCCTGCGTTAGCAACTGCAGGCCTCCTGGTCTCAGTCGCTCAGTCGAGACCTGGCTCCACCTGCCTCCCTGAGTGTCTGAGTGAGAGGCTGTCCCTTCCCCGTCCGTCCTCAAGGCCAGGTCTTCTCTCAACAGTACCGAGAAGGAGCCAAGCTTCTCCAATACTGTCTCACCCCAGAAGGGAAACGGGGCTTCTCGCATTGTCTCGGGAGCAGAGCTTACAGCTCCGCCCTGTAAGCAGGGCCCAAGCTGCGCGTCCGATCTTCCGATGCAAAGAGAAATCGAGTGAGACGTGCTTTCTCGAAAGCGAAACGCTGGGCTTTGGCCTCCTTTCCGCCCCAAAGGGCAGAGGCTTCTGTCTTCTTTCAAAACACAAGCCGCGCCCTGGCTGGTGTAGCTCAGTGGATTGAGCGTGGGCTGGGAACCAGAGGGTCCCAGTTCGATTCCCCGTCAGGGCACATGCCTGGGTTGCAGGCCAGGTCCCCAGTGAGGGCCATGTGAGAGGCAACCATACATTGCTGTTTCTCTCCTTCTCTGTCTCCCTCCCTTCCTCTCTCTAAAATAAATAAATTAAAAATATATATATATTAAAAAAAAGAAAAAAATTTATTTAAAAAAAAAAACACAAGCCGCATTTTTACACTGTTAACTATTTAAATCCACCCCCCCACACACAAATAAACCTAAACCCAAAATCTTCTAGGAAGCTTTCAATACATTTCTAGGCAAATGTATTTTTACTAACTAAAAAGGTGAAGAGAGAATAAAGTATCAAAGTATTCCTTTATAAGTAACTTATTGTGCTATAGAAATTACGGAAAAGCAGCACAAAAAAAAATCTGCTGTAACGAGAGAGCAACAGAATGTGGGCTAGAGAATTTCTAACTTACACTTTTCTTTTTCACACTGTAAGTAAAAATAAGATTGTTTATTTAAAAATAAATCTCTTGAATAACAGAGGTACAATTTAATGTTCTCAGAGTTGATTTTCCCTTGCTTTGGTAACAATACCTTGAAGGATCGTAACGTGGAAGTTCACTTTACGTGTCTGTGCCTGCATGGAGGGCAGGCCTACAGTGAGAAAACCTGTCTCTGCCGGAGCTAAGCGACGGCACGGACTGGATGAGACTGCCCAATAGAGACCTGCCTTTAAATAAATGTGCCTGTCGAGAAACACGGTCCCTGTGCTACTTCCTCTTCCTTCCTTCCTCTGACAAACCCAACAGCACAGGTACCGGGCCAATGTAAATAAACTCACAAGAGGTGGGTACATAGCTTAGAAATAACGGGGACAGGGTGCCCCTGACACTTGACCTTCATTCTCACCCATCTCCAACACAGGCAGGATCGTATTTAAAACGCACAGAACATACTTAAAATGAGACCGCGAGTTTCGTATCAATCATTCCCACTGGTTTCGTATCAAAAATTCGGATGAATAAAAACAATTCTTTCCTCCTTGTGGCCACAAGATTTTACAATGCCTCTTCGGTCTCTGTTTCTCGGGACCTTGTATTCCTCCAAGTTCACTATTAACACAAGGAAGACCCTAACCACAAGGTCCGACTTCCAGAGAGAAAGACAAGTTCCTGAAAGCAAAATACCTTACTTAAAGGCCTCTCAAGGAGTGACTTTTCTTCTTGCTTCCACTGCCCCATATAAGTGTATTAAAATATTTGGGTCTAATTCCAACGTCCCTACATTTTTATTAGCAGCTTTTAATTTTTTCTGATCATTAACTAAACATTTATTGTCAAGATAGTCTTATAATTTTGGCAAAAACCTTTAGACTCTCTTAAGAGGACTGCATCGGACGTAAAGTGGGAATGATGCGCCGGACTGGCACTGGGAATGTCGCATCGCCGGCACCTTCGTCTGGCATCTACCATGCAGGCCCCAAGACACGACGTCCTTTGCAACAGGTGATCATGCCATGTGGGCTTCCATAAAACACCCAACACAGGAAATTCCCAGGATTAACAGTCCATTCCTTTAACTAAGATTAGAACAGGCTACTTCAGATGTGGTTTGCTCTTTAAACTGACCTTTCTGTGAAATGTGTTAAAACAGAGGGTAAACTAAGGGAAAGAGACTGAAATCGCGACAATATTGGATCTGCTGTTTCTCTTTTTAAAAAGTCAAGTCACTTTCATCTCTGAGAACTAGTGGATATTCTCTCCTCATCACAGGGGAATAAAACTACTTAACCTATCATAGTGGACAGCTAAGAGGCTAGGACTAAGCTCAGCCCTCAGTGAGCCTGAAAGTCTGGAAAGAGATTTCAGTGTCCCCTTTGGGGGCTGGGGAGTCGGTCATCCAAACTGGACACTTACTCCTCTCATTAACTGAACACCCCCCAGGTGCCAGGCACTGTGCTGGATCCTGGACATTTCCTAGTCAGTGTGCAGGCTGATTAAAGAAAAAAAGATGGAAAAATCCAGGGTATATATTACAGTGCAAACGGAACTGCCCCATCTCAAGGGAAACACCTTCATTTTTCTAAGTCCTCCAATATGTGTACAAATTAGACAATTTGTCAAGAGTCTCTATTTCTAAACCCTATACAACCCCAAGTTCCCCAAAAAGTCAACTTCAGCCCAGACCGGTGTGGCTCAGTGGATTGAGCGTCATCCCGAAAAATGAAAGGTTGGTCACTGGTTCCATTCCGGTCAAGGGCACACGCCTGGGCTGCGGGGCCAGGTCCCCAGTTGGGGGTGTGTGAGAGGCAATCAATCAATCTTTCTCTCACACATCAATGTTTCTCTCCCTTCTCCCTCCCTTCCCTCTTTCTAAAAAAACAAATAAAATGTTTTTAAAAAAGTAAACATCACGGCCATCATTTTCACCTGCAGAAGAAGAGAACCCTAATAGTAACTTCATTATGCTTTTAAAATCAGTGCATGGGTGTGTTGCTGGGTGTTGATCGCTCCTAGTACGCAGATCAGGGCTCGGGAATAAAAGGCAGCCCTCAATCAAGCACCCAGATAACAGCACCCAGTTGTAAGCTGCTCCTTACCCGCGACCAGCATCCGTCCCTCCCCCCTCCACGGCCCCCATGCTTGATCCAACCTGCTGCTCAACCGTGACTGGTGACCAATGAATGGGTCTGGGGTTCACTGAAAAGACAGAGAGAGGCGCACACACCTTGATGTGGTCCATCATGAGTTGCTTCTGTGCATACAAAAGAGAACAGTCTGGACACTTGAAAACAGACACCTTCTGGTTTTCGATGTGTTGGTCAAAGTGGCGATACAACAGGGTTTGCAGGGTGAACACGGTGTCGCACATGGAGCACTTATAGATTACTCTAAAACAGAGAAGGGCACGGACACGTCAGTCAGCCCTCGCGGCCCGCGCCACAGGCACCCGCGTCTCCGCTCAGGGGTTCAGGAGGCAGAGGCAGTGAGCGCGCACGCGCGCACCCGGCAAGGAGAACAAAACCGTTTAGCTTTGAAACAAACTTCTGAAGGCATCACTCAAGTGCAGATGCATCTTAACATTTTGGGTAAAGATTCGGGGCATATTTGCTTAGATGTCTAAATTAAGGACCATTTTACGACTTAGAGATAAACAAGTGATATGTTTTTATAAGGTCTCTACTTGTTAGTTGCTTTAACACCCAGCCAAGCGCCCTGGATGCTTTTTTTAAGTGTCTGTTTGTTTGTTTTTGTTTTTTAAGATCGGACAAGGAACACGGCTCCACGGTGGTATCCTAACCTGAAAAAGGTTTTGACGAATGAACTAACGAGCAGGCATACTCCACCCTGCACGAGCTCTCACGTGTTCCAAGTTTTCTTCTAGGCTCAGTAGCAATTTTACACTGGAAAGTCAACATTCTGTTCTTAACACAGAAAGCCCCACAGACAAGAAAAATCCACACTTCAACACCTGAATGCCCACCGCACTTTAACTGGCTTAAGACACTCACCGTCCACAACAGACCATTTCCGTACCTAGGGTACCACCGACCCAGCAGCCTTCTCAAGTTAATTCTGCAGATTTAACCTTCAGAACATTCTCCACTCTGTCCACCCACAACCTCCCGCAGCGCTCAGGCCAGGGTCGTCCGGAGGAGTGGATGTTCCTAGACTCCTGGCTGCAACCTTCGCCCCCAGTGAATTGGAGGGGTCCCTTGTGAACACATCTGCCCACGGCAGGCCACCCCTTCTTCAACCATCCCAGGCCGTCCTGGTCCCTAGGGGAGGCCCTAGAAGACCTGTGTCTCCTTTGAAGAGTGATGAGAATCAGCACAAAGCATCCCAGGGAGCAGCTTAGAAAAATGTCAGAGAAGCAGTGACAGAAGATGAAAGAGTCGCAAAAGGCAACACTGAGAGGTTCCATCTGGCATTTCAGCAGCAAAGCTCGAGAAAGGACTGCCTCTCATGGCCGCTTTCTTTCCTCTTGGGGTCTTTTCAAGAGAGCGATTCTCAGGTACCTTCAAACCCCAGTTTGTATTTTGCTGTCCAGAAATTACTAATGTAACTTTTTTTCTTTTCTTCCCCAGAAGATTTATAAATTTAATCAGACCGAGTGACACGTTTTTACAAGGTCTTGACATGTTATTTTAGCACAGCGCACAAGCACCCTTGACGGGGGCAGGGACAGTGTTTAAGGTCAGACAGCTGTCTGGTTACACAGCTCCCAGCTGGCACACTCCTGTGTCCCCACAGCTGGCACACTCCTGTGTCCTCACAAGCTTCACCAGGTGCGACAAAGACGTTCATTTCCTCGCGGTCTGAAACAGCTTCACTTTTTAAAATAGTCCAGTAACATAAGCAGTTAACTAAGAGCAACTGTGTGAAGAATGTAATTATGTTGCAGATATATCCCAAGGACATGGAGAGACTTTAATGAAAATTAAAATGGGTAACGAGACAGCATGTATGACGTAGTCACATTTTTTTAAAGGAGCGCAGGAGTGAAACAGACGGCCTGTAGCTGCCACCATCTCTGCGGGGTGATAATATATGGATTCCCTTTATTGTTCTGTTTGTCTAGATTTCCTGATTTTTTCTATAATTAGCATATAGCAATAAGGGGAAAAATAGCCTGAAGAAAAAGAAGTAAGATTTACTAGGTAGGCTAAGAACTTTCTCAGGATTCTATTCTTACTTTTTCAGAAATAAGTATTTCATGAAAAGACACAGCACGGCTCATTTTATCCCTGCTACATTCCTTTGGAGTGGGGTTTTATTTCGTTTGATTTGTTGCCTTCTAGAACTTAATAGCAAAGAAAAGTATAAAACAGCAGAGAATGTATTTACTTGGGCATATTCTTCAGAGGAGCAGGTTGCTGATGTTATATCAGAATTCTGCCCCACAAACGGCTCAAAATATAAAAGGGAAATGGTGACGCCACGGGCACTAGATGTTGGCGGTTAGTGACGGCAGCATGACAAGGACAGGAAGGCACAGTGTGTCCCCAGTGGGACGCGATGAGAAGATGCGAGGGTCACCCTCAGAAGGAAAGGCTGGTGTCCCCTCTGCTGGACGGCCAGGGACAGGAGGGGGGAGAGACCACGCAGCTGCTCCAGGTGGAAGAACACTGACGAGACAAGACAATTAAACATACAATGGGCTCCTGGACAGAATTTTGGAGCAGAAATTTTTAAGAAGACACTGTCCAAACCACTGGAGAAATGCCCATGGGCTCTGTGAATCAGGAACGTGATCGATCCCGACTGCTGACGGGGATGGGGAGCGTCCTCACGGGAGCAGGGCAGGAAACCCTGGTCTATTATGACATGCCGGTGCCTCAGGGCTCCCCACCAGGAGAAAGACAGCTGCTGACGACCGGGGGGTCTGGGTGAGGGGCGCAAGAGTGCTCCAGAGTATTCTCCCCGCGTTTCTGCAGGACGGAAACGGTTCAACAATAAAAACTGGTGCTGAAGTTAAAGCGAAGCCCAGATGACAGTTCTGTGACCCTCACAGACAGGGACAGAACATGAAAAGGGTGTAAACACAATGCAGAAACCGCAGCAGCACGCCCAGCGCGGGGGGGTGAGGACACTGAGACCCATGTGCACAGAGTCTAACCGGGCACAGCCTGACGAGGAGATGGTGCGAGACTCGGTGTGCTGGGTTCCTGGGGCGTGGGGGTGGCAAACCTAAAAGTGTGACTTAGTCCTAGACGTGATAGGGTTCAATGAATGCCAGAGTAACCAGACCATAACCGAGGGGGGAAGGAAGTGGAGTGGGCGGGAAGGGGAAGGAAAGAAAGAGAACGCTAGAACCAAACACCCACACTCAGCTCCAACTTGTAGCAACCAAAACTCTCCAGAAGGGAGCGCTACACCTGAAACGGATGTGAAAACACGTGGATAAAGGGTTCCTAGCTCTGCAATCACAGTCACAAAACTCCTGCATCACAAATTGAACCCAGCTAGGTACAAAGCGCTGTCCTGAGCACCGTTCAGTCCCCACGCCTCGGCCACCACTGTGCAGAGGGACAGGCACTGCGACTCGGCGTAGAGAACTGGCTCAACGTTAAACGGGGCAGAAACCGTGGTAACCCCACAGCCATGGTTCACATTCCGCTTCAGCCAGCTCCCCAGTCCTCTACCATGCCACTGCTATAATTTCACACATTTAATCCTTAGCAACTTGTTCAAAAACTCTCTCTCATACAATTCTAACTCTGGAGTTCTCATTATCCACTTAGGTACATTTAGAGCTGGCAAGTGACAGGAAGGCCCAAAGCAGCAAGAGAGACCGCTGTTCCTCTGACGTCGAGGAAAATACAAAACTGGATCACCACAGAGGCCTGCAACGGTCACTGAAAATGATCTCAGATTACCCAGAGAAGACTAAAGGTATTCAAAGTTTCCTTTTCCCCAGCAGGGGAGCACTCCTGGCCTTCCCATGGACCACAAGCAGCGAAGCACCAAAACAGCACCTGGCACTCGGTGACAGCGTAGAAACGCCTGTTAAAAATCTGCTGTCATGCTTTTCAAACTCAGGCGGGGGCTGCAGGGCTTTCTGGGAAGATTTTCAGGCTGCCCTGTGTTCTCTAAATAAAATAAGGGTGGGGGATCTGTCTTCATCTTTAAAAATGAATGGAAATCATTTGCATAACTTTGACTCATTTGCATAAAACCACCTGTTCACCAAATACTTCCAGGAGAGTTCAATGCCTGAAGTTCACTGGAGCGGGGCTCCTGGCTTGCTTTGGGCTCACAGACACAGAACAGGGATGGATTCAACGCCAAAAGGAGGCTCTTGGGTCACACGTAGGCCCAACCGCCTTCCAGCACGGCACTGGAAGGAGGGTTTACAGGAGCCTGAACTGGGAAGGGTGCCAGGGAAGAGTGTCCTCAAAGCACAGTGCAGGTGTGACCATGACGGAGCCTGCAGAGCAGCACCGGCAGGCAGCTACAGCCGGGCTGCGGGCGGGGCCTGCCTTCCGCCAGGCGCTGGGCATCAGCCCGAGGCAACCCGGTAACTTCACGTTCACTGGCTGGGGAGTCTTGTCGCACCTGCAAATCTGTTTCAGTTTTAGAGTTAAAACACAGTCATCGACGCCCATCCTTAGGCTCGGCGCTTGTTAAAGAACCACCCAGAAAAACCATGTTAAGAACGTACTGGAATTATGTTTCCCTATACATTTCTGAAAGCATTAAGATCATTTTCTGCCCTGTATTTCCAAGTAACTAGTGTTCCAGACTTCACAGACATTTCAGTGAATACATTTTAAAAACCTGAATAAAGAACCAAATGAAAAACTTTACTCACTGAGGGGAAACGACTCCCTCAGTGTCCAGAGGTCTTACTACCACGAACACTGAAAAGTAACTAAAATTCACTAATGTCCGTCTTCAGAACTAACACACCGAATTGTATATGGATCCCCTACATTGTCATTTGTCTCACTTGAGCATCTACAGAAATCAGAGTGAAGGTCCTATCAGAATAAAAGTCCACACTATCAGAGTATCTGGTAAACAGAATCACGTCTGCCCATCTTCTCCCGAAAACGTGCAGTCACGGGCAAGAGCATGACAGACACAAGGTGGCCAAAGGAGCCTCACAGAATTATCAATTCCACATTCTCATAAATAATACAGAAAAAAGGAATATAACCTCCAGCATCTCACTAGTGTCCTCCTGCCTGTACCCCTCGAGGGGGCAGGGAGCTGTGGGAAGGAACTGCCGTTCCAGGGCCCCCTCCTGCTCTGGACGTAGGACTATGGGCTGGGTAGGCGTTTCAGACCCGTCACCTGGTTTTATCCTCACTCAAACCCTGGGACGCAAGCACTGCCCTCACTCGACCGGGGAAAAACAGAGGTGGAGACGGGGTGCATGCGTGGCAGCCCACATCCACAGGCGGTGGGTGGGCGGCGGGATTCTGACTCGGGTGCCCACGCCCCCTCCTCTGTGCTAAGCTGCCTCTACGGTGGGCAGGCAGCCCACAATTGCTGGCTGGAGCCCCACGTCATTATATGAAAGACACACAAAAGCAAAAGTTGACAAGATGAAGAGCGAGGGTAAGGCAAAAATAAAACTCTTTTTCCTAATCAAGGACATATACGAGCGATGAAATTAAATTCAGTCACCAGCATCTTAAGTGGACTTCATCTTACAAATGTCAGTACGAAAAGTGTCTACTGTAAGAAAGAAACTATGGAAAAATGGATGACAGGTTTTTATCACTCTCCTAGAACTGGTTAACATCATCTTACGAAAAAGAACAAAACTAATAAATATTCAGCTGCTTACTAAAAACTGCCTGGCAAGAGCACAGATATACTAAGGGACACTTTCAGACAAAGGTATCACCTGGAGGGAACGCAAGGTTTCGGGAGCTATGAGCTGTGCCTCACCGAGCAGCGGGGTCTGCCTGGCGGCATCGCTGCTCCTGTCTTACATTTGATCCCACAGAACTCCTGCCTCCTCCAAAGCACTCCCACGGCCGCGGAGCAGAGGTCAAAGGCGCACGACTTACTTTGGCTCTCCTATCTTGATGCCGGGATGCTGTGTGTAGGCATGGGAGTGTGTGCTTGGGGCAGACTTAAACGCCATTGGACAAATAGGGCACTTGTAGAAGACTTCACAGTGAGAACCTTGAATGTGAGACTTCAGGGCGGCCACATCAGAGTACACAACATTGCAATGTACACATCTGTGAGGGAGATAAACACAGAGTCGTTAGCACGAGTCCATTCAACAGGTGTAACTCAGCTGCGTAAAAACCGGGTAAAGCGAACACAGTGCCGTAGCCCCTCTGTGTGTCCAACAGCTTCCTGGAAGTAGGTTTCGTTTTTCTCTAACGAGAGCAGACCCCAGTATTTTTTACCTATGTAAGAAGAAAGATCACGAAGAAGAAACATAAACCTCCAAGGGCCTGCCTGCTGAGTACCTTTAAAGTTTCTAGGATCGGATGTCCAGACTCCAGACTGTGGCGAGACCAATGGGTCATGGGGGCTGTCATCGAGGCCATGAACACAGCAAGACTGGATGACTCCTGGCTTTGGAGAAGACTCTCCTATGTGCCAGATTCAGACACTAGGGCCCTGTGTTTCCCCCGACCCCTCTGCCCAAATAGCATTTCCAATAGAAGAGAGCTTCGCTATCAAATCTTTCATGCCACCAACAGAGGGGCACAGAGGAACAAGTGGGCATTGGCTCTCAAGCCAAGATCACTATTTCCTGGCACACACTGGTGTGGCTGATGCATCTGGAGGTTCTGGGGGCCCACCAGGTAGGGAAGGTCAACCACCTAGACTGATTGTCCACTCTGATTTAAGAAATGACATGAACGATAAACTTCTGAAAAATCAACATCTCTAAATAAATCATCTGTCTAGCTAAGCTCCTTCGTTCCTCGTTCACATCTAGCCTTATAGAAACAAAACTTCAAAATTTGGAGCTACAGTCCACCCCCAACCTCATCTTTAACACTGAAGGACTGTCTGCAACGCTTAAGAGTGTGCGCGACCCTGGGAGGACCTCGCTGCCCTTCTCGGTCTACGCCTGGCCAGTGAATGGGAGCGTCGACTGGAGGAACGGGGACTGCAGACAGAGCCCCTTCTAGGAGGCAGTGCTCAGCGACTTCTGGGTTAATCTAAGGTACTTCTATTCTTAGATCCCCCTTCTGAATTCATGGAGACACTCCCAGAGTCTCAGAGGATTGGCATGCTCAGAACGACATGTGTTCTATAAAGCATGCCACGTGAAGCTTCACAAGCACTTTATAAAAATCGTTATTAATGCATTAGCATTTTAAACGACTTAAAGTACAATGTTCAGCAGTGTACCCACTAAGATCACTCGATAAAAACAGGAGAATAATTAAGAAAAGCACCCTCCACCCCAACCTATCTACTTCTGTTTTAGGCAATAAAGCCACCCAAGCACACGGACGTTATTTTGGGTTAACCTGAGCTGGTACTGCCTTGAACGGGTTATTATTGACCCTCTCTGGGCTGGTGGCTCATGTGTAAAATGAGATTTTTTTTTTTTTAGCCTTTCCCAACCCTGGAAGCCCGTGACTCCTAGGAAAGAAAAAGATTACATAAACAAAAATAGACAGGTTATTAATGAAACAGAAGGATCCTCCTGAGTCATCAACAAAAGATTTTTCCCACCAAGGACAGAAGGACAGCACTCAAAGGTCAGAAGACCGAGGAAGGCTGAGAGGAACAAAGCACTCCTTTTCTGAAGTCGCCCGGAGGGAGAGAAAGAGTTAACCCTAAAGAAAATAAACTGGACATTAAAGAATCTACAGCTAATGAAGGAGGTGGCTCAGGTGTGGTCCAATAAGCAACACGGAGGCCAAAAGAAAACCCTCTTTAATGTAAGGAAAGAAAGAAGGGAATTTAGAAACAACTAAGGAAAGAGAAAGTTGTAAGATGCCTGCTTCAAGGGGAAAAGTTTCAAGGGCAACAAGAGGCTGATAGTCAATGTGTGTAAGACCCAGAAAAGTCAGTGTCAGAAGGGGTCACACAGTCTCCTAATGCCACTAAAAATCAGTCCATTCCTATTCGATGCACCTGAAATCCTTTGCGTTCTGGGTATCAATCAAGTTTTTCTTTAATGTAAAAAATGTTTACGGTGTTAGAATCCTGGAATTCCCCTTTCTAGATTCAGAGCCAGTAGCTCGAGAACCAGGAAAATTCAGAGAAATATTTGACTTGTACCAAATCGAACGGAAGCTAGAAGTGACCCCCTCCCTCAATATGTGGGAGATGCAGTAAATAAAGAAGAGAGAAAATGAGGCACACGGAATCACAAAGAGCCACAGTGAAACATGCAAGTTGTGTTAGAGAGACTCTTCTGCCTACAACAAAAAACAAAAACAAAAATTAGCCAAAAAGGAGGGGGAAATATACAACACCAAGGGAATGCTGAACCCCAGCCAAATATTAGACTGGATAATTATTTAAGACAGCAGGAAAAAAACTATGGTCAAATTATTTTCTATCATCTAAAAAGGTAAGCATGAACTTAACTTCAAAATATACAAACACATAATATTTTTATGGCTATTATCATCCTCATGTCTAGGGAAAAAATCTATACTAAACACAAAAATTTTAGGCAAAATGCAAGGCCCCAAATTTAAGCAACTCTGTGAATGTGGCAAAAAAGGAAAAAAGAAAAAATAGCAGCAAGGACTGCAGAGCCTTTGTTTCGATTTAGGAAAGCTACCAGGAATAGCTCAAATTATAGACATCTTACTTCCTGTCGTCGGTCCAAACGAAGTTTATGTTCAACGTATTAGGAAAATAAACTTAGCCTCTGGAGAACGTTTGGCATCTGTGAAAAGAGCACCCAGAAAATGCCGTAGGACTGCTTTCCCTCGGTATTAAACAAAGAACCCACTAACAAGTTTCTAAACGTGGGGTAAGAGCCACAGCGCCGCTGTGCGCAGCTTCCGCGGAGGCAAGGGCAGCTCCTGTGTGTCCCCTCCCCCCCAGCGCGCAGCAGGCGTGCGTTTGGATTATCCTGCTTTACTCCCTAGCATCCCAGCAGGGATGGAGGCAAGCACCCCACCTATTCACAGGCAGGGCACCATGGCGCTAGGAAGGACGCGTGAAGTACCACAAAATTAGTACAGGACTGGTACCAAAAACTCTGGTTTCCTAAACTTCCAAACCCAAGATTTTCTACTAGGATAGATCCCGGTCCGTGAAACATGTGTGCATCACAGGCCGGGAGGCATGAGACGAAAATATGAAAAACGTCTCTCTCAATGTTAGAAAATGGGCAGAGCCACCTAGGAATTGGTGATGCGTTCACCTCAATGTAACTGAAATAAAACTGTCAAATCATACCAGCTGGATTTTCCTTTCATAAAACATTATAACTGTATTATAGCTGAAAAAAAAAAATCACCGTATATTAAGTCTAACATGAACGGTACTAGGCAACCGAACACTTAAGTTTAAGATAAACACAATACAGTAATACCTCTATTAACAAAGACAGCATGTATCAATGACAGGTTTTCTTGGTGGGCCTTCACTGGGTCAAAATAGAAAAGGCAACAAATGCATTTCAGAAGGTCACAGAGTGGAGAGTCAAGTTCAAGTACATCATCAATCGCTATTAGCTAAACTAACATTAGATTTGTCAGATGTTGTACAAGAAGCATCTGAGCATCTTCGGGGACAGTGAAAGGGGTCATAGTCACGGTGTGTGAAGAGAGGGAGGAGCCTGGGCAGAGGTGATGGAGAAGAAGGAATTGAGGAAGGACACCTGGGGCGGAAGGCTCTTCCACAAAGAGCGGTGTTGGGAAAGAACATTCACCCAATCCTTTATCGCTCCAAAATAAAAGCAAGGAAGCACTGCACCTTTCTGGTTTAGGGGAGAGGAAGGATTCAGAGTCGCAGACATGCAGTGTTTCTTGCAGGGGTTAAAATGCAGATGAAAACAATAAAAGTAGGCTAGAGAGGGTGCACAAAGAAGAGGCTTGAACAGTGCATCAAAGCCAAACCTTGCCACATGCACACTTTGCCTGGAAGGAGTAGCTCCATTTACCCTCAGGTCCACGTGGATCGAACCACGTGAAAGGATTCAGGCAGATCACCTCCACCACAAACGAGCTCGGTTCCCAGAGGATGTTAATCGAGGTATCACTGTACGCCCCGGAACACCAGATGCACAGACCACTCAAAATGCTGTGCGGTTATTAAGCGAACGAGCTCTATTTGCACGTTAAGCGAACGATATACTGACCGAAAACCAACTCTCCGCGTGTAGTGCAGGCAGTTCTTGGTGACGTGGGTCTGGAAGTGCACCGACCTGCAGATGGCCCCGCACTCGGGGCAGGTGTAGGGAGATTTGTGCTGATGGATTCTCTGGTGGGATGCATAGCTGCACTGGTTGGGAAGCAGCATCTGGCAGATAGTGCAAGTCTTCTAAACAAACCAAAGGGGGAGACACGGTTGGTCCTACGAAGTACTTTCTAACACGCAAAGAAGCTTGGTTAAACCTCAACATTATCCCACAGCGGTCATTTCAAATACGGCGATAATCGACTCTAAGCCCAAGGAAAAAGCAAAATTGAAAGTTACACGTTCAGTGGAAAATCCCTTACCCTGTAAAATAAAAATAATGTGTACTAAGCAGTCGGGCTCATCCCAAAGTAGGAAGAGAATGTCAGCTTTAGGTAGAGTTCCAATTTTGTTACCTTGGCATTGTGTTAAATGTAAGGGAGTGGCATCAGAGAGGTAGTCTTGCAAATTATGCAAGCAAATCAACATCCACGTACAGACCCAAGTTTATGGGCATCTATGTTGACAGTAGTCATGTTCCCACCACGCAAAAACTTCCTTCAAAATAACAAAAAATTAATTGGAGTTTCTAATCCAGTTTCTTTTTTTTTTAACAGTCCCTTCAGTTGTTCGAAATCGGAGAGACAGGAATGCAAAAGAACGGCCCCAGCAGTCAGTTGTTCTTTCTCGCACATTCACTGATCTTTAAATGGATGAACTGGACATTACCTGATTTGTAATGAAAACCAAGGAAGTCAAGTTCAGATACACAAATTTAGATAGTAAATTGAAACTTTATATAAAGCTAAAAATCTAATCATACATAAAAATAAAATTAGGCCCTGGCTGGTGTGGCTCAGTGGATTGAGCGCGGGCTGGGAACCAGACGATCCCGGTTCGGTTCCCAGTCGGGGCGCATGCCTGGGTTGCAGGCCGGGTCCCCGGTGAGGGCCGTGTGAGAGGCAACCATACATTGCTGTTCCTTCCTCTCTTTCTCCCTCCCTTCTCCTCTGTCTAAAAAATAAATAAATAAAATCTTAAAAAAAAAAAAAAGTTTAAAATCAATAAAAGTATCCTTTGGTGACAATAAAAAAATATTAAAAAAATAAAAAATAAAAAATAAAAAAAAATAAAATTAGGACTGAAATCCTCTTTGGAAAAGGCTCTACAGTATTAACCAACCAGGAAAAACTGAAACACGCTATTTTCATCCCTTAGATGAAAGTACTAAACGTGGCATATTTTTAAAACTTAAAGTAAATGTAAACGGAAGGCTTACTGCTTCCATTCCGAAAATAAACCTAACATAGCGTAAATAAAATGTGTTTGAATACTATGTGGATATTCATGCAGTAAGTGTCTACTATCTTCTAAAATGTACAATTTGCATTAAAGTCTGTTTTTTTCAAAAGCCCCAAAATATAAACTCTTAAGATTTAAAATGATCTTTTATGTCAATGACAGAATTATGACATTTTAAAAAGATTTGTTTTCTTTTAGCTTTTGAATTAAGCCCAAAAACTAAGGTTTAAACTTCTGAGCAACTCAGACTAAGAAAAATCAGAAACTCACTTGAAAATTCTTTTGTTTTTCTCCTGAAAGAACTAAAATACAAATTTTATCCCACAAAATGTTTATTATAATCACAGAATAAGAACAGTACAGGCAGCTTCGATGAGGTTAGCATCATTAAAAAAATAGCATTCCTTTTCTAGTAACAATATTCCAAAGGTTAAAACAAGCCACAACAAGGAAAACCAATCGACAGATTCATTAATTAATTATAAGACCCTGCTGGCATCTACCTTATCACACGTAATCATTTGTGTCTCTGAACTAAAGTCTTCTACTTGCTTGCACAGTCATTAATCCCAGGCAGTGAATGATCATAACTGCATTTCCACAGGCATCGCAGAATGTCTTGCACTCACTTAGGAGCAAAATCAATATATTCTATACTAGAGTGAAAACAAATTTTCTTTAGATAGATACTGACCCCATTCCACCCTAAGCCAAGTGGTAAACTAAGTACTTCAAATAAATACATTTAAATACAACATCTCATTTTATTCTCACCATAATCTCTGAAGGAGAGAATATTACGCGCATTTTACAGATGAGGAAATAAGGTTTGGGGAAGGGAAGATACTACCACGGCCCCACAGTTAGTAGCTTTAAGAACCAGGATGTGAACTGAACCGTGACTGTGTCCAAGGCCTGTGACGGAGTGCTTGTCAGGAGCCACAAGGAGTGAACAAACCACAGTGCACAGGAGAGAAATGATTCGCAAATACACCTGAGGACCAGCGATGACCAATACGTTGGGGACAGAGGCGACCCACTCCCTCCACAGCTGCTTCTCTCTAAAGCAAGGTGGTTATACTGTTTTTCAACAGGGAGAAACAACAAAAAGAAGGATATCTGCAAAGGAGACAAGGTATGTGTTCCATAAAAGCTGAAAAAACTTTTTACATGATTTCTCATCAAGATATATATATATGTGTGTGTATGTGTGTGTATATATATATATACTTCACAACACAAATACAATTCACAATGAATTGCTGAAATGTTCTTCCCTAGTAGACATTTTTATGTTTATAATACACATGTAACTACATAAACAGCTATGAACGTGTTGATGGGTTTGAAAAGGCTTTGTTTCTAGCCGGTTAACAATAAAGTATCAAAATGATTCAATTCTAACAGGTTTTATAAATTATTCAGTGCTTTCTAGGACAGAAATCTGTGATTGCAAAGACTGAGCAATGTTTTGAGAGGAACAGGGTGGCCTAACACCCACATTTCAATGCCAACCCCTCTCCTACCGGTTCTTAGAGAGGCGAGTGTTCTCTTCGCGATGGGCTGGTTCCCCAGCCCCCATGGGGCTCTGTGCCAGCGGGTGGCCGCCAGGAGCCCCAACCCCAGCCCCGGCCACTGCCTGGCTACAGGAACGGGCTCACTCCACACCCACCGGCTGAGGCTCCCCACCCACCCGAGAGGCAGAAATTCCAGGAGAAAGTGGGCGCCAGTATGGACAACAGCCCCCGCAATGGAAATGGGAGATTCCAGTCACTGGGGAATCGCGCTACCCGAAGACCCGAGGTTCAGCGTGTGTACCTACAGATGCACAGAGACCTATGTGCACACCGCATCTACTCCTGCATTTCCCTCTTTGGTTACCTGCTCCCCCTCCTCGCATCCATTCCGAGAGAACACATGCTGTGGGGGTGGTAGGCAGTCCTCCTTCATCCCTGGGGGGACATTCAGAGCTTTAAACTCACGTACGTACAGCTTACCTAACTGTCCGCCCTCGAATTTTCGTCACTGCACCTGTTTTAGAGAACACTGTCCTCCCTGCTCCTGAGAAGGTGGGAACACAAAGCGTGCATCCCACTGGCCTCTCTGGGATCCTTGGCATTTGTGGCCAGAACACGGCGTCTCTGGATCCGGGGGACGTATTGGAGTAGAGGTGCAGGCCAGGATTTCTGCAGTCTGAAGGAACCTGACTTTCCTTCCTTTTTTTTTTTTTTAAGTCAAAGAAGCGACAACATATCCTCAAACTCGAACTCTCTACAAGTTGAGGTTATTTACAAGAAGAAAGCAATTCAATAGGACAGTGCCTGCCTTTCGAATAGAAACAAGCAAAAGTACTTAACTGGTTTCAAGTGTCTTCTGACATTTTATTTGCATCAGCTAAGAAATGGATACATGTTTTCAGTATTGAAGAAACGAAACACTAATTCCTACTCTGGGGCAGACTCATTTACTCAGAGAACTGTTACTCTTCCAGAAAAGACAGTACTTTTCAAAAGTCAGGAAACAGGAGAAAGCTGTAGGAAAACAGAGCTCAAATGTTACCGCGATCCACACGTATTTGTATTGCGCCTTCTCTGCCCCACCCTGGCACGGAAACCAGCGCTGTGGCTGCCACGCGGGCAGGGGACAGGAGGGCAGGGCACCCCCCGGCCCTGTTAAGGCTTCAGAGATGGCTGAGTAACAAGGAAAATGCTTCCGTGTGTTTCAGTTCACAGTTGAGGGAGAAAACCAGCATGGAAAGGTACAGAGGAAAGGTGGCAGAGGCTGGCGATATGGGAGTCAAGACTTGTATATTTATGCTTAAATTTCAGAGACCAACAGCCTGAAACCCTGGATCTTTAGGTCAGAACACTGCCGGCTCCACGGTCAGTCCAGATGCGAAGAAAACCGTTTCTGCCTCATTAACATCAGTTTCCTAATCTGCAGTCTACAGTGTAAGTCCCAAAAATAACAATAATAAAGTATACCACTTTGCCTTCTGGGGTCCCCTTTCATACGATCTCACAATGAGAACAGAGACAGCGTTTCATTTCAGAACTCTCTTCAACGGGGAGAAGCCGAAGCAAGAACGACAGCAGAAACGACTCTGTACCTTTGCTCCCAAAACCAGCTGGTTGCGGTGCTTTTTTCCTTAAGTCATTCTGCAACAGCAGAATCCCTGGTAAGAGCTGCCAATTACATGAGCAAATTTTCAGAAGACAATATGGTCTACTTCGATGATAATCAGTGGAGAATCTAGTTACATTAAAGGTTGGTAACACTGGAATATAAACTGGGGCAGGTCAGCCCTGACCGGTGTGGCTCAGCTGGTTTGGTTCAATCCCCAGTCAGGGCGCATGCCTGGGTTGCGGGTTCGGGCCTGGGTTGAGGCGTGTGTGAGAGGCAACAGATCAATGTTTTACTCTCATCAATGTTCTCTCCCTCTCTCCTTCCCTTCCCTTCAAAAATAAAAAAAAATAAAAAACTGGGACAGGCCTAGTCTGACTGAAATTAAAATTGAGCATTTTGGAGAGCAGGACCGAAAACAACATGTCATGAGTCTTCAGCTAATAATGATATTTCAGGCGGGCAAGGGAACCGCAGTGGGCTCCATGGTTCCCAGAAGCTGCCTGCGCAGAGCATATCCAGAAAGTTCCTGAAATCACACTGAAAATGAGGACCAGCACAGGTAAGTCACCTTCCCCTGCACTCTTGAAGCTGATCTGGGGTCAATCCTTGTACAACTCGCACGGTCCCACAGCTGTAAAATGCTGTGTCTATACCGCAGGTCATCAGCATAACTAAGGGGAGGGAACCGTGAACCAGCAAGGAGAAAATCTTGCCCTGAGCCCCGACCGGGCCTCTCACTGGGCATTTGTGGGTTCAGGCGTAAAACAGAAGGGCTGACCACAGGACCTTCACCCTCTGATTCCATGGCCGATGGCGACTGCACTTGAGGAAGAGTGATTTTGCCATTCGAAAGGTCCCGGTGGCTAGATTTAGTCATGCTTTTACAGACAGGTGAAGCAATGACATTCCAACACACTGAAGCATCAATTATTGAAACTGAAGCTGTCAGCTCTTAAATACTTCGTGGAGAAGAGGGAAGCTTCTCTTGGCCCTCCACCCACTCCTTTTCTCAAGGTGTCCCAAGGGTTATTCATCAGAGGTCAGAATACAAACCCCCAACCAGGGCAGACCTGCTGGTGTCAGAAGTCCAGCGCCCACGGGCTCCATTTTTATTGCACCACCTGGTCCCATGTGGTTGGGAAGGGAAGCGACCCCTCTCCAGCCCCAAGACATCACCATCCCGCCCTCTCCCTCTGCTGCCTGCTCTGCTGCAGGGTAAGCAGGCGCAGGCAGGGCAGTCTAACCCGAACCTAAGTATGCACGGGGCACGGTCCCCTATCATGTACCAGAATGTGACAGAATTCCATGATTCGGGCTTCAGCTAAACTGTATATTCCAGCCCAGCTCTTAGCAGAGACCTGCCCCAGAGGGCTTGCCACCAGGGCCAGGTCTCTCTAAAGTAATCATTACTTCCACAGAGACTGTCCACAGCACTCCTGTAATGGGCGGAGGAGCGGCTGGCGAGGCAGAATTCAGAAAATGCGGCCGAAGCCTTCCTTCATCCCGTTCCACACTGGCCAAGTCGCAAGCGGATCACCACGCAGGTGGAGGCGCCCTGGCACAGACAGACAGTCACGGGCGGTGTCACCAGAAGAGATCCCCTGCTGGGTTCAAACACATACCCTTAGAAAGAACTCTGAAAATCTCGATCAACCATAAACAGAAGTCGGAATATAAACAAGAGGAAAATGAAGGAAGATGGTGACTTGCAGCAGCTGAGAAAAGGTGGGTTCCCAAGAGGAAAGCCGAGGTCCCCAGGGGCCGGACCCCACCCGCGTGAAAGGGGAGAGAAGAGCTGGACCTCACACCCTTGCACAGATGGGGCTGAGAAAAAGGGGACCCGCACTCGGCAGTGCAAGAGTCTGCGACTCAGGGCAGACAGACAGCCCCCGCCTGGAGAGTCCAATGGAACGCTGCCCTCCCGGGAAACCCAGGTCCAGAAACAACTGAGCGCCACGCACGGGTGCCTCAGGCAGCGCCTGACAACGTCGGCATCTCTCCTCAACAACAACAGCTACCATCAGACACTGCGACAACAGAGTGGACCTCTGCTTCCAGGAAAGCGGACTAGAAGTCCCTTACCCTGCTCCTTCCAAAGGGGCAAGGGCAATTCCATGAGGACAGACAGACAGCCTTCTGGACAAACAGTATTACAGAAAGAGGACATGTACGGGCAGAAGTGAATACATAAATAAACCTCAACCTAAGTCTCACTCCTACAGAAATTAAAACCCCAAATGGATCACAGGCTTAAACGTAAAACAGAAAACTACGGCCCTGGCTGGGTAACTCCATTGGTTAGAGCGCTGTCCTGAAACGCCTTGGTCGCAGGTTCGATTCCCAGGTAGGGCACATAGAGGAAGCAACCAATTAATGCACCAATAAGTGGAACAACAAATAAAATTGGTATTTCTCTCTCTCTCTCATCACCCCCACTAAAATCAATAAATATTTTTTTTTTAAAAACTACAAAACTTTTGGGAAAAAACACAGGAGAAAAATTTCAGGATCTGGAACAGAGTTCTTAAGAAATGAACAAAAAGTGCAAGCTATGAAAGAAAAAATGGATAAACTGGATGCCAGTAAAATTCAAAACTTTTGCTCTACCAAAGACCTTTTAAAAAGTTTAAAAAAAGAAAAAAAAAGCCAAGGCTGGGGGGAAAAAAGACTGACAACCAGGTATCCAACAAAGGGCTAGTATGTAAAATATATCAAGAATTCTTAAAACTCAACAGTGGGGAAAATCTAATCCAAAAGGGGCAAAAGACGTGAAGAGACATGTCACCAAAAGGACACAGAGATGGCAAATAAACACACGGAAAGATGCTCGAAATCATTAGCGACTGGGGAGCCACGGGCTGAAATGACAACGTGCTATGACTACACGCCTGTTGGAACAGCTACAATAAAAAATACCGTCGCCAAACACTGACAAACATGCAGAGACACCCGACCACTCACACAACTGCTCATCGGATATTAAATGGGACAACTGCTCGGGAAAAGGTTTTTAAAAATATAAATATGCATTACCAGACAACCCAGCCATTGCACACCGGGGCATTTATCCCACAGAAACAAAAACCTGCGTTCACACGAAAGCCCGCACCCAAATGTCTGCAGCATCTGATGCAGCAATAGTCCCACACTGGAAACAACGCAGCCATCGGTCCTTCAGGACTGAACGGCTGAACACCCTGTGGGTACCACCACAGAGGGGAATTACTACTCAGCAAGAAAAAGAACTTGAGCCCGGCTGGTGTAGCTCAGTGGATTGAGCGCGGGCTGGGAACCAGAGGGTCCCGGTTCGATTCCCAGTCGGGGCACATGCCTGGGTTGCGGGCCAGGTCCCCAGTGAGGGCCATGTGAGAGGCAACCATACACTGCTCTTTCTCCCTCCCTTCTCCTCTCTCTGAAAATAAATAAAATCTTAAAAAAGAGAGAGAAAAAGAACTTGAGACATGCAACAACCAGGGGTGACAGGAGTGAAAGAAGCCAATCCCAACAGGTTACAGATAAATGGCAAGGGCCCATCCAATCATACGGCACTCCTCCAGTGACAAAATTAGAAATGGAGAATAGAGTAGGGGTTGCCGTGGCTTAAGAAGGGGGGCGGGGCAGCTCGAAAAAGACACTATGAGTGTTCCCTGTGGTTATGGAAATCCTCTATCAACCACATCATTGCCAACATCCTGGTTATAACATTATTCCATGGTTTTCAAGAAGTTACCATTGGGGGAAGTGGATAAAAGGTACGCAGGACCTCGCTGTATTATTTCTTACAATGAAACTAAAATGATCTCCAAAAAAGAGGCTTAATTTTAAAAACGGAATGACTTAGAAGGAAGACCCAGACCATCGGCACAGGACCCTTCGGCACTGTCAAGCGAGACTTTAAAATCATCAGGGTGCCCTGGCTGGTGTGGCTCAGTGGATTGAGTGCCAACCTGGGAACCAAGGGGTCGCTGGTTCGATTCCCAGCCAGGGCACATGCCTGGGTTGCTGGTCAGGTCCCCAGTTGGGGGCATGCGAGAGGCAACCACACTTGACACTTCTGTCCCTCTCTTTCTCTCTCTCTAAAAATAAATAAAATGTATTTTTAAAAAAATCATCGGGGTAACTGTAGGGAGACACTGGGCAGGAGGCAGGGAGGGAGGGCCACCCCTGCTGCCGGTCAAGGTAGTGCATCTTCCTCTGGGCCCAGTCAAGTCAAAAGCTGGGAGGCAATGAGCAAGCCTAGCTCAGGCTTGCTAGGGCCCTGAGGTCACACATTTTAACCTTCAGGATCACCAGAGGCAGTGGGGCCAGGTCAGGAGTCCATGTGGATTGTTCTCAAACCAAGGCTGTGGTACAGGCCCCGGAGCCCTGCCCCAGGGACCCTCAGGAAAGCCGGACGAGAACCAGGAGCAGCAGGCACAGGGCTTACAAGGCGCTGGAGCCCCGTTCCAGGAAGGATAGCTGGGTGTGAGCCACAGACAGCTGTTCCACATAAGAGATGCTCCACTCTTTCTCGGCTAACCAGTGAGTTTCCGAGAAGGTGAAGGTCAAAGGAGAAGCTTTAAATACACGAAGGTCGGGAACAGCAGAGGAAAAAACGCGCTCAGGGAAGACTGGTACCTGAGGTGCCATTAGTTCAACTTCTAAATTTAGCAACAAGACATTGAGTGTTTAAGTGCTATTCTCAGAGAAGAAACAGGCTATATAAGTGGATTTTTTCCCCAATTGAATTTACATTCACAAATTGTGAACTGAACAACAGTCTGTGAATGGCAAACTGGGGAAGCTGCGATGAATTCTCTCTTCTTCCCATTACTCTTCTTGTCTCCAGTCCATCTCCCACTGCCACGGGACCCGATGCCACACCAGCTGACACAGGTGGGCAAGGACCACCCCAGCTTTTGCCACCTTGGAAGCTAAGTCCAGCAACAGCCATAGGGTCCCGCCAAGCTCCTGCATTGTGGAAGCGTCTGAGGCGGGGTTAATGTAACTCAGCATGCCGGACGAGGGACAGTCCTTCCACAGGCAGCTGGCGCAGGCCAGGCCGCCCACCGGGGTCTGCACGAGAACCCGCCGGCTGAGTGGGAAAAGAATGGGAGATTGTGGAGGAGGTGTTCTGGGCTAGATCTCAGTGAGAGAAGGAGCGACGGGGGACAGGAAGAGGGTGCCATGGGGCACATTTACATTGCCAGGCCGGTGGTGCCTGGACACCAGCCACTGGCGCTCGCTGAACAGATTCTCTTCTCTGATGTTTAGCTAAGAATAAGGGTTGCATGTCTGACTTCGTGCTTATTTGGCCCTAGAGTTATTGTATGTTTGGCCATGAGTCACTGCTTGGTATTCCAGGTGAGAACGGTGAGCTGCGCTATATACTTGTCCCAGCGCAATGCAAAAGTCCAGGCAGAGGAGCAACCACACACAGGAAGCGATGCTAACCTCCTTCCCTGACGAAAAGAGACTCACCCCTGTTTGCGCCTAGTTTGGCTACTGAGCCTACACAGCAAACGGAGACCCAAAACTAGGGTAGTAGGAAAAGGGTAGTAGCGTAGTACAGGGAAGAAGGAAAATTCCCGCTTCCTGCCCATGCCCTTCCTCCCTGCCAGAGGAGGAGGGATCCCATGCAGAGCAGACACACCGGAGGGCAGCTCAAGATGCCAGACACTGACCGGGACAAAGGAGCTAGGAGCGGGCGGGAGAACCCGCGGAAGCCAGGACATACTGAACACCAGCGGCTGGGGGAAACAAGGCAACAAAAGAAATAGAACTAAAGACATAGTGTTTTTTTCCTGCTTCCTTTTAAGATGGAAAGAAATACTGCCCTTTTGCTGACGTGGGGACAAGGCAAGAGGGGACACCCACACGGAGCCCAATCACTGTCCCAAGGACACGCTACAAGGGCGACATAATCACTGCCTTCTTGACCTTGTTGGCTACTTGAATCTTTCTGAGTATTTTACGATCAAAGCCGATGAAACATTTAACATCCCAAACTGCAAGAATGCTGCTTTCAAACCTCCTTATCACTTCCATTTCCGCTACACTGAAAACCCAGAGAAAAAAAGTTATTGAGGTATGCTTGATCTTCTGTTCCCCAAATTCAAGATTCTGCAAAGAACTTAGTCGCTGCCCTTGGGGAACTATCATCGGGATACAGGAAGCAAATAAAAGAAAAATCGGTTTACTGTTCGGTCTTCTTGAGTGGAAGTTTGAATCCAAGTACATTAGCCCAAATCAACGGCCCCTTCCAATTTCATAAGTTTTCTGGTTTGGATAATAAATCATATGATCTCTCTAAGCTCAAGTATGTTTCATTCAACATGCCCAGCTCCTTTAGATGATCGCTATCATGTATTTGTACAATCCATTTATCTGTTAGCCAGCCAAAAACTGGCCTCATGGAGAGAGGCAATGATGGGGATAAAAAGCTGACGGTTGCCCGTTGTGAAATGCATTTCACCAACATCACCTACCCATCACTGAAACAGTAACAATAAAAAGCCGCAAACAAACGCAGAGGTATCCTATTTAACGCAGGCAGCTTTTCCACCTGCAATTCACTGCAGTGACGTGTACTACACCATATAATTCAGGACCAAGCAGGCAAACCATAAAGTGGGTAAGAGTTAGGCATGTTTAACTATAAAAAAGAGTCATTGTAAGTAAAAACAGGAATTTTTTAAATGCCAAAATGGTCCCTAATAATTACGGAACACCAGGTATGTACACAGCCCGACTTGCACCCTCAAGTCAATGGGCCAACACTGAAATTGGCTGGATCTCAGACTCCCTATGTATATGCCAATGATCCAACACTTAGGAAGTCCGTTACTTACCCCTAAGTCTAAGGTACCATAACTCAACTAGTACACAGAGGTCCTATCCGTCTAGAAGAATCAGCTACCCCCCAAAATGTTTTTAAAGTTAAGATTCTTATGTCCGCTCTGTTCTGTTCTACGAAAACAATCCTTCCTCCCTACGCATACAGCCACACACACCACCCCCCCACCGACACCCCCTTCCGGTTAACTGAGC
Organism: Micronycteris hirsuta; assembly: GCA_004026765.1. Lineage (NCBI taxonomy): Eukaryota > Metazoa > Chordata > Mammalia > Chiroptera > Phyllostomidae > Micronycteris > Micronycteris hirsuta. Next base: position 32,897 of record PVJI01017545.1, read on the forward strand.
TCCCACCCAACAAAGCAAGAGCATCGTATAGAGCACTCATGTCTACAGATTCATCACCGAAACACCAAAATGTAAATGATACTCTACTTGTCCACTCGTATCTGCAGCCTGCTGGAAGTGCGTGGCCAGCGACGTCTCGTCCTGGAAAACTTCATTGCACTCCAAACATTTCAGACTATGCCTGCAAAGCTTGGACGGGTCTTCGTCTAGAGGCATAGCTGGAATGATGGGTGTGCTGGAAGGGGCTGATATGACGGTCCCAGTTATACCAGACTGAATTTTGGTGACAGTGTGTGTGCCAGCCCCCACAGAGCTTGGCAGCGCAGAAGATGAAGCAGAAGTATTGCTTGACGGAGAAACAATCATCTGATCTGCTGGGACGGGCTTCAAAATCAGGTGGGAGCACTGCATCACCACTCCCTTCTCCTTGTGCCCGCGGGCGTGCGACAGGAGGCTGCACTTGTTGTAGAAAACGAGGTTCTTTGTACAGTGGTTGCACGTTACTTCGATGCGCACGCTGCGTCGGTCGTAATGCTGCGTCAGGCTCTTCTCGAGAGCAAAGGAGTCGCCACACTCCAAGCACTTGTACCCACGGGTCGGTAACGTGATGCCTGCGTTCGCAGGGGGACTGAGGTTGGGGATGTAAACTGGGACGGGGTTAACACTGCTCAGCACCTTGTTGAAAGCTTCCACCACAGAGCTCTGCAGGGAGGACACCACCTGGACTCGAGACACCTTTTTGGGTGGCTGCGAGGCTGCTGCATTGATTATTGCCTGCTTGATTTGCTGCTGAGGTTTGGTGAGCACTTGGCGGAGCTCAGAGGTGGCCTGGGCGCCCTGAGGCAGAAGGTTAAGGTTGGCGAGGTGCACAGTCTTTGGCACGAGTTTGGCATTGGCCAGGCTGGAGGCCGGCACCACGACGGTCTGCTGCTGGATGGCGTTGGCAGCTTTAATGATGGCGCTGCTGGCGCTCTGAACAGACGCAGCAGATATGACCGTGGCTTTGACCGTCGTGTTGTTAGCAAGCTTCAAATTGATGACTTGAGAGCCCGCCGTCTTCACGGCGGACACTGGGAGGAAGGCAGTTGCCACAGGCTTAATAGTGACCTGTTTGGGGGTCAGCTCTGCAGGGGCAACTGCGTTGGTGACCATGGCAGACTGCAGAGGCGCTCTGGGGGGAGACGAAAGGACGGCCGCGGAAGTGGGAGATGACAGCAGTGATGTCACCGATGCCACCACGGGCCCCGGCTGCTCGGAAGGCTTTTTTCCAGAGTCCAGATCGACTTCTGGCAAGACCCTCGTCACTGTTCTCTTTATTTCCCCAGATGACGTTTTGATAGTTTTGATGCGGACTTTGGGAATTGCTGGTGTCGACCCTGCAGGGGACGATGGAGACCCCTTGCTACTATTCTCACTTGAAATGCTCCTGGGACTATCCGGCGGCTTCAGGGACACCTTCTTTGTCCCGTCAATGAGACTCTGGGACTCAGGAGACTTTTCAATGGCTCTAGGACTTTCGTTCACTTCTTTTGGTAATGGAGAGGAATCCCCTGAATTGGTCACTGGTTCTTTACAGGAGTCGGAAGCAGCCTTTTTCGCACTAAGAGCTGCAATGGCAGCTAGACAGGAAGAAAGCTTGGAGGATGGCTTTGACCTTGACGGGGCCAGGCCGCCAAGGGAGATGTCATTCTTCTCGGAGCCCAGTTTCCCATCGTGGACCCTATTTTCAAGCACCTTTTCAGAGTTTTCCTTCAATTTATCCTCCACTTTCCTGACTTTAAAAGGTTCATACACACTCAGATTTATAGAATTTGTTTCTGTTTCTCTCTTGACGACTTTGTTTTTGTCTACACTGCCTGAAGTAGAGATTCCAGTTTTGCTTAAGTTCTCCCCTCCAAGCACCTTCATCTTATCGTAGTCCTGCTGCTGGGGAACGGACGCCGCCAACACGTTGGACCTGAAACCTGAGCGCACGTCCTCTTTGTCAGGGGGGTCGTCCACCTCTATCTTCTCGTCATCGTCAAACTCCTCGGCGCTTGAGATGGGGCTAAACTGGCTGAAAGCTGAGTCTTTTAAAGTCACCTCTGAGGTAGGCACGTCTCCTTTCAAGGGCTTGGATCCATCTTTACTGTAGCCGTCGAGCGAGGACGCCGTGAGAAACCCGTTGTGTAGGCCATTGCCGGTGGGGTTGTGGCCCTCTTTCTCGGCGCCCTCGGAGGAGTCAATGTTCCGAACGTTCTTCACGATCACACTGACGCCGACGTCAGTGGCGGAGGGCGCATGGGCGTCGTCCTCCCCGTGAGCGTTCTGCTTGATGTGGCTTTCCTGGTCGTCGTGGCCTGATTCGATGGCAGCTTTCGGGTCGACCATGTCTGGGATGTCAAATGCTGCCAGGAGGTCATCGAAGTCTGGGGTCTTCATATCCCCCATGGTCGTGAATTTGTTCAGATATCCTGTTAAACAAAGAGAAATCACTGCATCAGCAATAGGCACTTTGTAATGACGAGCTAAATATCCCTCTGACGACTTGCACGAATACGGTGATGATGACCAAAAGGAGCAAGTCAATAACTGCGCAATTATTGTAACTATGGGATTCTGAATCGAAGTGAACAAACATCCAGAGAATATATGTGTAAGACCTTGATAATTGCAGCTTCTAAGTAATTCCTCCAAAGTGCCGATCAG